>PVKE010026962.1:0-21940 GCA_004027555.1 Craseonycteris thonglongyai
AGAATTATTGTTATTCCTAATATATTTGTAATACTGTCCCTTATTTTTCTCTCAGTGTAATGACCGCAGTTTAGAGATCTGTTGCCGAGAATGCTCACTTATCAAGTAAATAGATAGGTAAGAAAAGCAATTTAATTTAAAACAAAGAAAAGCTACTTACATTTTAAACAGAAGAAAAATTGAAACTCAACGTGGTCACTGAGGATAAATAATATTGATTGATAATGATACTGTTAATACAAAAGAAAAGAAGCTACCATATGACACTACCAAATATTCAAGCTAACTGACTGTGTTCTTCGATGAGTCCAGTCATAACTGTTGCGTTCACGCATTGCGTCCGGTGACAAGTATAACACATAAGTCAAAACGTATTGTCTGGGTGGGCGGAGGTCACAGTGTCAGGATGTCAGAATTCTAGGAATTTATGACCTTGGCAAATTCCCAGAATGCATTAAACTATTGCTAGAAAGTTTTGTCTTCTACAATCACTTCAAAGTCCATGGTACATGGAATTCCACCCCAGACATTGCGAGCGATCGACGATCGACCAAAATTGGCCTCGCAATTGACCAGTCGACCATGATCGACTTCTTGGCCACCCCTGCTATAAAGGATAAGACTGAGCAGTGTGATATGAGGCTAGAGGAGAGGCGGCGCCTGGTTATAGGAGGCTACATGTGAGACTGAACTGCAGCCCAAAATCTATGAGAATTTGAGGGTTTTTCTGTGGAATCTTGACAAGGTCAGATTCATCAGACAAATTATATTCATCAACCAATGTATATTGATTACCTACTATGAATATAGGACTCTACATACTAATGACAGTCACCTTTGTTGAGAAATTAATATTTGTTCCCCAGCATCCTAAGCAAGGTGGTCACCATTATTATACTTGTGATCTATTACTATTATTTTTCTTATTTTAACTTTTTAATTGATGAAACAAAATAATAAAAATTTACAAATCATTCAGCCTGTTCCAGCCATTACCTGAACCCAAGGAATACCGTAGCTATAAATCTCATACTTTTCCCCACAACACCATCTTGACTTACTCAAGCTATCCATTCACTCAACTTTAAGATTTTAAGACAAGGAAACTTTTTCCTGTCTAAGAAGCCTCTTTACTTTTGAGAGTGGCATAGTTTACTCTGTCTTGAAAATGAAATCATGTCATGGGACACATTTGCACAAAGGAGGTACAGTACTCCCTCCTTATGCATGAAGAATGTGTTAATTACTCCCAGTGGAGGCCGGAAAGTGCAGATAACACAGAACTTTTTATGTACTATGTGTTCTCTTACACATAAATATCTATAATAAAGTTTAATTTATAAATTAAACACAGTAAGATTAATAGCAATAGCTAATAGCATCACAGGACAATTATAACAAAATACTATAACAAAGGTTATATGAATGTGGTCTCTCTCTAAAAATATCTCAAGGTATTGTATTCACCTTTCTTCTTGTGATAAGATGAAGTGAGGTGAGGAGAGAGATCCAAGGTGGTAAAATAGATAAATGCTGTGCCGGCCTCCTTCCATGAACACATTAAAATTACCACTGAACTATACAAAAATCAATATATCTGAAGTTTAGGTGAACAAAAGTTTTATCACTAAGAACAGAAAGAGCCCCACTGAGACTTATAGAAAGGGTGGAGACATGAAAAAGCTACCCCAAACCCCTGTGTGGCCATTGAGAATCAGTAGGGATATCTAGACCGCAGAGGTTCCCCCCACAGGAGCGAGAGACTCTAGCTCCACACCAGGCTCCCCAGCCCCCAGGAATGGTGCTGGGAAGAGGAGCCCCACAACATCTGCTTGTAAAAAGAACATTGAAGATTCTGACCATCAGGGCAGGACAGAAGGCTGAGGGAAACCCAGACGTCCTCTCAAAGGTCCCACAGAGGCTCAGTCATTCACAGACATTCATCTTGGGTTCCGGTGAAGAGACGGTGACTCGGGAGTCATCAGAGACATACAGAAATAAGTTGTGTGGATTTGGGGCAAAGGCTAGAGGTACAGTAGCCAGTTTTCCCATGTTGGGTTCTCCTTCTGTGTATCCAATAGATGGGTACCATCTTTCCTCCCTTAAGCCCTCCCCCACAAGGCCAAATCTAAATCTGATTAGTCTGGTGAGCTCTGCTCCCTCCACCCTAGTCATTCCTGGGACCTAATCCTATCCAACTTGTCTAGTGATGGAGGCACTTTCTCAGTAAGCAGCTAGCTCAGATCACATTGCACTCTTTCTTAGAAAAGTATTGAGATTTGTAGTCCCCAGGTGGGTGACAACTGAGCTCAGTGTTCTCTAAGACTTGTGCTGAAAACTCAAGGCTCAGCACTGGCAGCAAACCAGAATCTACATTGACTTGGTGACCGTAACTCTTTCCACTAAAACAACTCCCCAAGGCCCTGCCTTACCCAACTTGCACACTGCACAAGGATCTATCAGTGGCTGAATATTAAGATAGCTGGCAGTTGGCAACAGTCCTCAGGGTGTCCTGAAATTTTGTGGAGCCATCCTCAGCCCAATGCTGGTGGCAGCTGTCCTCAGTTCACAGCCTGGTCTCTCCCACATGCCTCCAAGAGCAGCACAGGCAGCACATAGCTTTGTATCTTCTACCATGTAGTCCCTGGTTGGTCACAGGTGGTAGCTGATCCAGGCTTGTACCAAGTCCTTCCCAAGAAGCACCAGAATCAATACAACTTGGAGGTTGGCTTCAGACCACAGCCAAGCACCATCTGATTAATACCACAAGTGGCACATACAAAGGGCAGTATCAATAAGTATCAGAGTTCACTGTGGTAACTTCTACTTAGTAGGGTGAGCCCCCACCCCAGCAGTCTGTAAGCTGTGGGTATGGCCCACAGTCAGTCGACCTGAGGGTCAATCCCACCTTCTACTGTGCCAATAGCAATCAAGGCTCAACTATAATAGGAGGGCACCTGGCACAGGTGGCCAGGGAGACTGTGCCACTGGACCTCACATGGCACCTACTACATAAGGCCACCTGGTCAAAACTGGGAGATAAAGAAGATCTACCTAATACTAGAAATAAACACAGAGAATAGCCGAAATAAGAAAATAAAAATATATGTCCAAAATGAAATAAAACAAAAGAAATTCCAGAAAAATAATAAAATTAAATGGAGGCAAACAACCCACTAGATACGGAGTTCAAAACAATTGTTGTAAAGATGCTCAAGAAACTTAGTGAGAACTTCAACAAAGAAATATGATACCTAAAAAGGACAGAGAAACCATAAAAAGTAACCAATCAGAAGTGAAAAATACACTAACTGAAATAAGGAATATACTAAGAGGAATCACCAGCAGATTAGATGAAGCAGAGTATTAAATCAGCAATCTGGAAGACATGGTAGCAGAAAACACCCAATAATTCCAGCAAAAGCAAAACAATAATCCAAGAAAAAGAGGATAGTTTAAGAGACTTGTGAGAGAGCATTAAGCATAACAACATATGTGTCATAGGAGGACCAGAAAGAGAAGAGAAAAAGCAATCAATTGAGAATCAATTTGAAGAAATAATGATTGAAAGCTTTCTAAACCTGGTAAAGAAAATAGACATATAAGTCCAGAAAGTACAGAGGGCCCCAAACAAGATGAACCCAAATTGGCCCACACTACATTATAATTAAAATGGTAAAAGTTAAAGACAAAAAGAGAATTCTAAAAGTAGCAAGAGAAAGGCAACTAGTAAGTTTTAAGGGAGCTCCCATAAGACTGTCAGCTAATTTATCAACAGAAACTTTGCAGGCCACAAGAGACTGGCACAAAAATATTCAAAGTGATGAAAAGCGAGGACCTACAATCAAGATTATTCTACCCAGAAAAGCTAGCATTTAGAATCAAAGAACAGATAAAGAGCTTTCCAAACAAGAAAAAGCTAAAGGAGTTCATCACCACCAAACCAGGAATTTTTACAAGGAATTATTACAAGGAATGTTAGAAGGGCTTCCTTATGATGGAAAAAAAAAAGACCAAAATATTGAATAAAAAATGTCAATAGCTACATATATATGGACAATTACTTTCAGTATAAATGGATTCAATGCTCCAATCAAAAGACGTAGCAAGGCTGAATGAATAGAAAGAAAGAAAGAAAGAAAGAAAGAAAGAAAGAAAGAAAGAAAGAAAGAAAGAAAGAAAGAAAGAAAAGAAAAACCATACATATTCTTGCCTACAATACACTCACTGCAGATTGAAAGACACATAGAAACTGAAAGAAAAGAGATAGAAAAATATATTTCATAAAAATAGAAGTAAAAAAGCTGGGCTGGAAATACTTACACCAGACAAAATAGATCTTAAAACAATGGTTATAACAAGAGACAGAGATGGAGCCAGTAATCCCATTTCTGGGCATTTATCCAAAAAAATTTAATATACTACTTCAGAGGGACATGTGCATCCATATGTTCATTGCAACATTGTTTACAGTGGCCATGATATGGAGGCAGCCTAGGTGTCTGTTGATGGATGAAGGGAGAAAGAAACGGTGCTACATATACATAAGTATACAATAGAATATTGCTCTGCCATGGAAGGGAATGGGTTCTCGCCATTTGTGGTGGCATGGATGTACCTGGAGGGTAAAGTGCTGAGTGGAGTATGTCAAACAGATAAAGATAGATACAATGTGATTTCATTTATATGTGGAATCTAAAAAACAAAATAAAAAAAACCCTAAATAAACAGTGAGGTCAAAGAGAATTACTATAATGGTTATTAAACACAAGTACCATGACACTGATAGTCAATCTGATAACCTAGGTGGCTACTACATGACTAATGGGTGGGGATGATTCAGGTCCTGGGTGGGACAGAATGGGATGGAATAAAATTTCATTATGCAATTCAAGAGGAGCATGCAATTTAAAAATGTATGGATTGGGGAAGCCAGGATGGTTCAGTGATTTAAGCACTCACCTTGCAGCCCCGGGGATCAAGGATTGAAACCCAGCCCTGTCCTTTGCAGAGCCATATGCTGAACTGGGGTGTGCTTCCCATGTGGGAAGCCCCCAATTTGGTTCTTGCCCCCAGGTTTGGCCCTTGGCTCAAGGGGGTGTGCCTCCCATGCAGGAGGCCCCCAGCCCAGTTCCCACCCTGTGTGGCCCCCGCATACCTGTGTGGTACGAACCCCCATGTTGAAAACTGATGATGTACAACTACAGAGACTGCTCTGGGCCCTCCCCCTTCTCTCTGTTTATCTCTGCCTCTGTCTCTGTCAAAAACAATAAAATAAATCTTTAAATATACCGTATTTTCCGGCATATAAGACGACCGGGCGTATAAGACGACCCCCTAATTTTACAGTTAAAACATAGGTTTAGGCCTATATTCACTGTATAAGACTACCCCCCACTTCCGAGGCTGTAGTCTTATACAGCGAATATAGGCCTAAACCTATGTTTTAACTGTAAAATTAGGGGGTCGTCTTATATGCCCGGTCGTCTTATACGCTGGAAAATACGGTATATATATATATATATATATATATATATATATATATATATATATATATATATATATATATATATATATATATATACACACACACACACACACATATATATATATATATATATATATAATAAAAGTGTATGAATTGTATTTCTGCCATTTTACATTTAGTATTTTCAGACTGCTGTTGACCCTAGCTAACCAAAACAGCTGAAAACAAAACTACAGGGGAAGCTGGGATGGCTTAGGGGGTTAAGCACTCACTTTGCAGCCCCAGGGACTGAAGATTGAATCCTGGCCCTGGCCCACACGGACCCATATGCTGAACTGGGGTGTGCTTCCCATGCAGGAGGCCCTCAGTTTGGTTCTTGCCCCCCACTCCCTGGTTCAGCCCCTGGCTCACAGGGGCATGACTCCCATGCAGGAGGCCCCCAGCCAAAGTTTCTGCCCTGCATGGCCCCTGCCCACCTGTGTGGAATGAAACCAAGTCCAAAACTGATGATGTATAACTATGGAGACTGCTCTGGGCCCTCCTCTGCTCTCTGTCTCTCTCTGTCTCCCTCCTTCTTTGTCAAAAACTATTAAATAAATAAGTAAATAAATAATAAATAAATAAATAAATAAATAAATAAACAAACAAACCCTACTAATATGGGGAGACTACTGCTGAAAGGTTTCACTTTGAAAGATGACTCTACTTTCTTGCTCATCTTTAGCTTCTTCAATCAGGATACTCCACCTCATAGAGTGATATATTTTTTTTTTTTAAGTATTTTTTTTTTATTTTTATTTTTTTTATTTTGACAGAGAGAGAGAGAGAGAGATACAGAGACAGAGAGAGAACTGAACTGGGGGCACACCCCAGTTCAGCATATGGGTCCGCACGGGCCGGGGCCGGGATTCGATCCTCGGTCCCCAGCGTTGCAAAGTGAGCGCTTAACCCACTGAGCCATCCCGGCTTCCCCAGAGTGATATATTAATCTTTGGCAATTGTGTATAAAGGTTACTCCCAATGGTTCTTCTAGTCATGACTCTGAGTAAAGATGAGGAATGGGGACACTAAAAGGCAAGGAAGAAGTGTCCAACATTGTGTGTATGTGGAGGACGGGGGCCACATTGTTTTTCTCTATGTTCTAAGGATATTTACTTTGGGCTGAGGAAATGTTGCTGGTAGAAAGTTCTGAACTCACCAGGGTTCTTCATAGCTCGATGTAAATGTATGAACTAAAGAAGAAAGCAAATTTATTGGAGTAAATAGAAAATATTCTATTGAGCCTCAGTGAAGATGGGATCCTGTAACTACACAGTGGCTTTGCACTCTCAGACAACAAGGGTGCCATTAGAACTCTAACATGTGTCACTTACATTGCTCACAGTGAGAGTAAATCCTTTTAATGTTTTGTGGAAGTACTAATATAATATACTTAGAAAAAAGTACAACTAAGTGTACAGCTGCATGGATTTTCACAAACTGAGCACACACTTGTGAACCAGCATCCAGATAAAGAAACAAGACATGACCAATGCCCAAAAGTTCCCTTATACAGCTTAATCCTGATTTCTGACCATATACATTAATTTTACTTGTTTGAGGTTTTATAGAATTAGAATCATTCAATGTGTACTTTTTGGTATATGATTACATTTATTCAATATTATACTTGTGCGATAGGTACAAGTTATTGCGTGCAATTTTTCTTATTGTTGTATAATGTTTTTTAGTGAGTTTATATCTCAAGTTATTTATCTAGACAGTTATAATAATTGTCATGGAAATAGACATAATATGTACACATTTCAGGTTATTCAGATAGAGACAATGACTTTGCTTGTTACCACTGGATCTGTTTCAACCTCTTTGTACTATGAAGAAAATATAAAGGCTAGCTGGAAAGTATCCAGCCATGTAATATGAAAAAATAGAGGCATTTATGGCTGGATTTTTTTCTGGACAACTCTCATATAGCAGAAAAATAATTTTGAGGAATAAAAGAAGATAAACTGTTACAGAGATATTACTAGAAAGAATCAGGAGTAGGATGGAATTGTTGAAATAATAATACTTACTCTTTTTATTAAAAAACAAAGGCTGAGGAGGGAAAATATCAGATACTGTACTTATTTTACATACCACACACATACACTTTCTCTTAACCTTTTCTTTATGTTGAAATATTTCCCCATATTTCAATATTGTCTGTGTAAAATATTCTTCACAAAATCTGAACTTTCAATCAAACTCATTCTATAGGTGAGAGATAAGAAAATTATGCAATAGCAATTTAGTATTCAATCTCTGTCATTTGAAGATGAAAGTAGCATTTGAAAGAAGGAAAATGTAGCATGAATTAAAATTCTAAAACAAAGGCTTTGGTTCATCCTGGATACACCATTTGGAACATCAGCCTTGATGTTCCTCCACTCTGATTTACAGCTTATTCCCCTGGGTGATGCTCCAATTGCAAAGGCATTACAGATATGATTTATTTGCATAAGGCCAATAGAAGGTACTAATCCTGTACTCAAAAATTAGGAAGCAGGACTACTTCAGAAATGGAACAAAAATGTTAATCATGTTAAAACTGGGTCTCCATGATTGAAGCAGACTGCAAATCAGAATGATTAATAATGATGACAAAACTAGAAACAAATTTATACTACAAGAACAGCTTATTATCACTCTTTGCTTGTCTTCTCAAAGCTAGGTGTTAATAAAATTGTTGTCTCAGGATGCCTAATCTTGATCTTTCAGAGTTTAAAAATAAAAGATAAATGAGTTTCCTTGCCTCTTTTCTCTTCCCCCAATTCTTTTTTAAATTAAGTAATGAATAAAAGTCTGATAAACTTTGTTATATAAAGAGAGGGGCTGGAGAGGAGACATTGAAAAGAAATTATTTGTTGCAACTTATTTCTTTAATTATAACATGTCTTATTCAACCAAATATGAAAGAATTGAGGAAATCCTGCTCTATTATAGCCTGCTTTAATTGTGCTACTTTTGGTAGATTCTGCATTTCCATAACTAAAACAACATTATAAAATTAGATTTATAATACTCAAATAATATGTAACTTTATTTGATTTGCTTACTATTAGCAAAAATAAGATGCCAGGATTTAAAATAAAACAAAACAAAAAAACTAGGCTTTGATTCTAATTTCCCCTACTATACTGAGGATTGAAAAAAAAATAATAAAAGCCAGAACACCTAATACCAATACTCTTTACGGTACAACATTTCGATAATTACCAAGATTTCTGGAAATTTTATATTCCATTGTAATTAAAGTATTTAATTCTTCAATAGAAAATAGTCCGGGCCGGGGCCAGGACTCGATCCCCGGTCCCCGGTGCTGCAAAGTGAGTGCTTAACCCACTGAGCCACCCCGGCTTATGCTTGAAATAATTTTAATAAATAACACAAGGGAAAAAGTAAAGAGCAAAAAATGTTTAGGGGGAAGACATCAATTTAAGAAGCATTAGAACACGTGTGTACTCTAATGAATGGAGCTAAAATTATTAATATATTTTACAAGTTGCCAAATGTATTAAAGTTGTATGAGATTGAAAGCTAAAAATGTCAAAGGTTAATGCAAACAAATCATTTTTAAATATTTTAAATCATAAATTATATCATCTGTATTTAATTATATTACTACAATTCACATTTGCAAGATGCTTTATACTATTATGTTTATGTTTGAAGGCATTTTTTTATAAATAATCTGAGATTTCTCAAAAATAGTCACCATTTTAATATCAATGACTATTTCCTCAAACTTCATCCACTTGAGAGCCACTTAATGAAGATTAGACATAAATGCACATGCTATATTTTTGGTACATTTTAAAAATATTAAACACAGAATTGGATAAAAATAAAATATATTTTAAAAATTATTTCAAGCGGAAGCCGGGGTGGCTCAGTGGGTTAAGCACTCACTTTGCAGCACCGGGGACCGGGGATCGAGTCCTGGCCCCGGCCCGTGTGGAACCATATGCTGAACTGGGAGCTCCCCCAGTTCAGTTCTCTCTCTGTCTCTGTCTCTTTATCTCTCTCTCTCTGTGTCAAAAATAAATAAATAAATAAAAATAAAATATTTTTAAAAATTATTTCATATTAGTCATTAGAAAGCTGTTATTTGCACATTTTTATTCATAATTTAAATGTGGTGGTGACAGTTGCTTTACCAAGTCTCACATTCAATTGGTTTCTTTGCTTACTCTTTATTTGTACTGTACTTAAGAATCCCAGTATTAAATAACGATCATCCGATCATGCTCACCTTGCAACCCCAAGGTCCGAAGATCAAGTCCAGGTCCTGGCCCCAGCCCGTGTGGACTCATATGCTGAACTGTGCTGTGCTTCCCGTGTGTGTGTGTGTGTGTGGGGGGGGGGGTCAGTTCAGTTCTGGCCCGGGCAAGCTTGTAGGAGACCCCCAGTTTATCTCCCAGCTCACGGGGCTTGCCTCCAATGCAGGAGGCCCCTGGCCTACTTCCCACCCCATGAAACTCTGAGCCAACCTGTGTGGAATGAAACCATGTCAAAAACTGATGATGTACAACTATGGAGACTGCTCTGGGCCCTCCTCCTTCTCTCTGTTTCTCTCTCTCTCTCTCTCTCTCTCTCTGTCAAAAACTATAAAATAAATCTTCAAAAACAAACAAACAAACAAAAAACCAAGGTCTTAATAACTGTCCTTTAGGATAAAAAAAATTAATGCTGGGATGGCTCAGTGGGTTAAGTGCTCGCCTTGCAGCCCCTGAGTCTGAGGATTGAATCCTGGCCCCAGACCATGTGGACTCATATGCTGAACTAGGGTGTGGCCTCAGTTTGGTTCTTTCCAGGTTGAGCTTCCCACTTCCCATGTAGGAGGACCCCGCCTGGTTCCTGACCTGCACAGCCTTCATCCACCTGTGTGGAATGAAACCATGCTGAAAACTAATGACATACAACTATGGAGACTGCTCTGGGCCCTCCCCCTTCTCTCTGTCTCTCTATCTCTGTCTCTTGCTCTCTGTGAAAAACAATTATATATATATATATATATATATATATATATATATATATATATATATATATATACACACACACACACACACATACATACATAAATGATCATCAACAAGAATAGTGGCAAATATTTGGTGTTTCAGATATTGAAGTGTCTTTGTAATAATCATGTTTTTTTGTTTTTGTTTTGGTAACCCTCACTGCCCAAAAATGATGGGTTCAGGCAATTCAGAATACCAAATACATTGCTGAGAATGGCACCTGAACAAATGATATGAAATAGAAATTATCTTTATATTACTGATGTCATATGAGAGAATATTTCTTTTGTCCTCCAAAATTGTATGATTTATTTCCCCTCTACCAGCTGGACAAATTTTAGTTTGGAAAAACAGCCTTGTCCCAAAAGCCCAGAAAACAAACACAAAGATTTACATCCATGACTATAATGTTTGGCCTCCTTACTTTAATCACCAGCTCAGTATCCGCAAACATATTGTTAATACCCAAACATTGTCTGTGGGAGAATTTCCTTAGCACTCATCCGGCTGTGCTGTCAGTCCTCATCCCAGGACATCTTTTCCAGGCTACATCAGGGAATCCAGAAAAACCATTAACCAAGTTAACAATAATCACAATTACTGGACTGTGGGCCTCCAGGCATAAGTAAGACAAACTGTTACTGTACATGTCTCCCTCATCTAAGTTCCACATATGTACCAAACACCAACTTATGTTCTTTACGTAGGTATGCTGTTCCATTCTGCACCTTAGATATAATGTCCCCAAAATACTGCTGTCCTATTCTGGAATAGTAACAGCTTTTCCGTGGTGCTTTTCCATAGACAGATTTCAAGAGTGCCCATTTAGTTCAATAATGTTGCTAAATGCTCACCACACCTTCCCTCTGAACATAAAATTTATCATTGAACTTGTGGCTAGTTTTATAAACATCTCAGTCACAGCATAATATTTACTTAATTTTTCTTTTTTTTTTTCTACAAAGACTGCAAAGTTGAATTATGTTGCTATAATTTTGGTGACATCTCCATCTTTGGCAACAAAATATATTAATTTTTTATTGTTTTTGAGAGAGAGAGAGAGAGAGAGAGAAAGGCAGAGAGAAGGGATAGGGCCCAGAATAGTCTCCATAGTTGCACATCATCGGTTTTTCCACATAGTCTCATTCCACAGGTAGACACAGGGAAGGAATTGGGCCGGGGTCTCACCCTGGTGAGAACTGAACTGGGGGAGCTCCCCAGTTCAGCATAGGGGTCCACACGGGCCGGGGCCGGGATTCGATCCTCGGTTCCCAGGGCTGCAAAGTGAGTGCCCAACCCACTGAGCCATCCCGGCCAGCTTCCCCAAAATATATTAATTTTGAAAGTATTATTTTACTTTCTAGAGCAACTTAACTGGTTCAACAGAAAGGTCATTGCGTTCTGTTTGAAAGTTGCAAGAAATTTTCAAAGTCTTTATTGTTGCTATGTCACACATTTATTATAATTACACAAGGGGTAAAGAAACAAATTAAAAAATAATTCACGTCTTATTTCCTGTTCAAACTCCTCTTTTGAGGTTGCTGGAATGAAATCACCACATTATCCCCAAACAAACAGATTACATTTGCATTGGAATCTGATCACCACATATATATATATATTTTTTTTTTCTTTTTTTACATTAACCTGAATTGTAGTATTTATGTTACCATTTTATCACACTGTTTATGCTTTAGAAAAATGTTTCTAACCTGATGATCTGTTTTTCATGAACAGGTGCTATAATTCAAATTCTAACAATAGGAAGAGGAAAACTATAGATATAAATAATGAGAAGAAAATTACAGGAAATTATATATTTGTGGTTAAACTGCATCATTAACTGAATATTGGCTGAGGTGACATGATAATACAGTTTTAAAATGTTTTTAAAGCTTTGAACAGCATAATAGGACTTAATAAAATAACCAAAGGTCTATGAAAATCTTTAAACTTACAATTCAAAAAACTTCAATGTGTGTACTTGATTTTTCTCTTATTTTTCTTTCTTAAATTATTACATAGTTCATGAACTGAATAACTGATTGGTCACTTTTGGGCCCCACTTTGAGAAATATTTGTATCTATGTATTTATCATATCAAAACCATTGATCGTCAACAAAGAGTCTTTCCAAAGTTTTAGGAATACCTTTAGGTCAGATTTATATTTTTCTAATTTCACATGTATTTATTGTGCATCACTATTTGCCAAGATTTGTATAAAATGCTAGAACAGATGTGAAGAAAAAAAGACAAGTTTTCTGCCTTCTAGGAATTTATAATTAACAGGTACTGCAGGTAATGGAAATAGCTAGTCATAATTCAAGGCAAGCTATGGACAGGGCTGTATTCAGATGATAAAAATCCAGTATGCTCACAGGAAAGAGAATGTGTCTCGAATAATTGGCAAGGGCTTCAGGGAAAGACGTATTTCACATGAAACTTAAAGAATCTGGGAAAACAAGAAGACTGTAAACAAGGTGCAAGGTTTGGAAAGCAGAGGTTGTCTGGTTTGGCTGGAAGAGATGATGCAAAAAGAAAGGCTAGAAAAGTGTGATTGAAACAGATTAGAATGGTCCTCACGTGCCACATATCAGAAATTTGTGTTTTTTGTGTTTTTTTATTTTTGTTTTTTAACAGAGTGAGGATCTATCGAATGTTTCTGAGAAATGGAAATAAATACATTAGGCCTGTGTTTTAGGAAAAGACACCTGGCTGCACTGGAAAAAAATGAAAAAGAACATCAAAAAGTAGATTTATTCTAGAACAAAACAAACAAACAAACAAAAAAAACACAAAAGAAAGGAAAAAGTAATCCAGATGCTCAAATTAGGAAGGTGTGAATCAACATATGTGAAGGAAAGGAGCAGGTACACTTTCTGAGGTCATTTGGAATCAGATGAAGTTACCCTTCCCCAGCCCCAAGATGAGGGCAGGACAGAATCAGGCTGTGTGCAGAGGCACACACACTTATGGAGCCATATGGTTTCACTTCAAAGTTCATGCTTCTATGTAAGCAAACCTATAATTACACATGCATATTACACCCAAACATGAGTGCACACTTGCATGTACATATATATGAATGTTGTATGCATGCATACATGTAGGTATGTGAATACAATCTGGATGAATATAAACGTAATGCTTTCCATTGATCTAAATTGGGTCAATATGGTGAATACTGTCACTGAAATCTGTTTCACAAAATATGATCCAAGTAGGCGATTACTCAGCTTTCAAAACTTACTTATGCTTAATGAGGGCAGTTAAAGTACATTAGTTTGGAGAGAAGGTGATGCATTATAAAGGCCCTGAATCAAGAAACTGAGGGTACTCCCTAATTTTTTCATGTACAAGATTCCTGCTTTCTGGCAACTTGTCTCGCCTTCTTTGACCTCACTCATTTCCTCCTCAGACCATGTTCCAGTTATTTTCAACCAGCTTAACTCCAGCAGAGCACGTCCTGATCATAGAAAGTATTTTACTATCAGTATTAGTGTAGAGGAGTTAAATTTATTGAATAAGTAAACTAATGATCCCATAAAATTAATGAGGCTCCCCAAAGTATAGCAATTCTCCCAAATGAAACACTCATTATCCAAGGCATACACTTGGTCTTTCCTGGCCAACAATTTCCATCTGTTATTATAACCCTATACACACCCTTCTGAAAACTAGAAATAAGCAAAGAAAAATCTCTAAATGTTTTAAAAGGAATAATATTCTAAAGTATTGACAAGCATGGTCTATTGCTGTGCCTTTGAGCATCATAGTCCCTCCAACTGAAGTACCAAGGTCACTTGAACTTAACAGATTCAAGGAAAAGTCATTATAGTGAGATATGAGTAGCAAGACCAGAACACTACAGAGAGGAAAAGGCAAGTACTACTAATCATTAGGCCAGGACAATAGCTTTGGCCCTGAACTGTTCTGGACACACCTGCATGTTCTCTTCAGGTATAGTGGACTACAGACATAAAATATGAATTACAGTGACATTTCTTACACATGTCAGTTTTTGAAGTGTGTTCATTCCCACATCCATATTTTGCTAAACAAACTTGCTACCTCTTTGGAAATACCAATCAAGGAACTAGTTTTCCCTTTTAGCATTCAAGTGGCTGCTGTTTTATCTGCAAAATGTACCACGTCTCAGGAGTTAATCCCTGGCTGCTGGAAGGTCAGCTACAATCCAGTCACTAAATGCCACTTGCACATGTCACCACCAGATAACTGGAAACGACTCCATGCAGCAAGTCTGCCCAGGAATTTCCATAACTGGTCTCAGATGTGCCAAGGTGTGTGAATACAGCTGTTTAGTCAGACTCACCCAACACCTGCTCTTCAAGGTCTCAAACAGGCAGAGCTATTAATTTCAGAGTTTAGTTTTTACTAGCACTGATACTGAGCAAATCTACATGGCTTTTGTTCCTAATGCCTTCTGTTTGGAACCCAAAAAATGAAAACAAAATTCCCTGAGTGAGACAGCTATTGCATCTTTATCTCATCCCAAGGTATAAGCCAGGATAATTATGGAGAGACATATGTTGATGGCAATAAAGCAGTCACGTATGTTCACTATCTGTTTTGAAGATTAACTATCTACCACATTGCAGTATTTAAGCATGAGACCATTTCAGATTTAACACAACCCCCAATCACCCTCTGTACCATAAAACATAGTCTAGAAAAAGACACAATTTACATAACTTACAACCAGAGGGTTTTGCTAATATAAGCAATTCTGCTGCATAACAGTTGGTGCCCAAAAAGACAATTTATAAACTCCCTACTCCTCCCTGCTACCAAATCCAGGGTGACAAGTTCATTGTTTTCCTCATAAAGTCTATGACTCCTTCTCTAAGAACAAGAACAAGGACTGACTTTTTATTTCATTTTTACAAGCATGGATGAGCAGATGAAATTCAGAGGGGCCAAAATGAATACTAAGTTTCAGTCTGTGAGATTCCAAATGGCAAAGACATTAAGCCACTATATTATAGTTGCTAAAGGAATCACTAGAACATTGTCAAGCTCTAGGGACACTTTCAAAGTATAAACTCTGAGGTGTGGGAACTCCCTTTATGATTAGGCTGGTTAAAGATATACCTAAAATACTCCTCTGTTGAAACCATTGACTAATCATCAGCACTCAAGTAAATGCAAATAAATGAACAAATGAAAATAATACAGGTATTGATGTTTAAGTGTGTTAAAAATTGAAGACAATGCTCTTTACTGTTAAGAAATGAATGATTCATTCCAATTCATAACTCCCAAGACATTCATTTTTATCACTGAAATATGCTTTTATGCAAATTATATCTAGTAATTCATCCACTCCTTTAATAACACACTCTACATAAAATAAACACATTAAATGTCATGCTTTTAAAACTTCAGTATTCACTGGAACAGCAAAAATAGCAATGTGCAAAGATTCTTTTTGAAGGTCGAATTTTTGAGAGAAAATGAAATGAGTTCTTTACAAATCTTTATGGCCAATCTAGCTGAGCATATAACATTTCTGTAAAGATTAAGAAGTTTATAGCACAAGAAACACAGCAAGCTCATTTGACGGAGCTTCTACTCCTGGAATTTTACACTGGAGACCAAAAAAAAGAATAGTTTAAACCTATAATAGTCCATTATGAAAAGTTTCACATGCACAAATTCTCAGTATTTCATAAATACTGTAACTATGAAAAAAAAATCATTCATGCCTTAAATTTAGAAAATGGACCCTTGTGGAATATTGCCTTTTTCAACTTCAGCAAGCATAAGTTAAATATTTATAAAACAAAATATATTGAAATTATTTCAATTCTTGTGGGAGTAGAACAGACACTTAAAAAGAATCAGCCTGAACTTAGTAGTCTTACGTGTATTAATAGTGAATATGCATATGCAACAACTCTCTACAGATACATTAAAACTGATATTAATTTTCAGCTCACACTGGAATATATAAACACATGCTGTAGTCAATCTTATCAAATTATTTTACTAACTGACTGATACCATCAACACTGATTAGTTTGTTTTTTTAAGAGAAATATAAGAAAGAAAAGTAAAAATAACGTCTCAGAAAACGTCAGCTGATATGTATAATGATGCAATCAACTTCTCATGTTATATTTTCCAAGTGTAATGCTTCTTTGTTTTTAAACTTCTATATAGATTGCCTTTTTGTAAATTTAAATTTATGTGATGTGCATATGTTTTCCTTTCTGGTGATTTGACAGCTTTAAAGTTTGTTTTTAGTCATTCTATTCTTCGCCACTTTCTTGCCTTAACTGAGATATACTTAGCTTCCCCTAAACACTCAAGTTGGGTGTCTGCTTCTATTTGAGTCCATATGGCAGTGGATCTCAACCTTTTTGGCACCAGGGACTAGTTTCATGGAGGACAATTTTCCCATGGACCAGGGGTGGTGGGGGATGGTTTCAGGATGATTCAAGCACATTACATTTATTGTGCACTTTATTTCTACAAAGGGTGCCAAAAATATGTATACACATTTTAAGGGGTGGGGGGGGCTGTATTAAAATGGTAATACTCAATATGCATTGATTTTAAAAAAAAAAAAGATAAATACAAGTCACATTTGACTTCTGTAATTACAAGAGGTGCTCAAAGTGGTTACCATCAGCCACCAGACACTTCTGATTAGGGTGAACCTCTACTTGAGCAACACTGACCAAAGTGTCCGCTTGTATTACTGTGCATGCCGTTTCAATTTACCATGCATCTCAAACTTATCACGAACATGTGCAATTGTTAGGTGTGTTGGAGGTTATGTTTTATACTCATGCCTCCATTGTAGTTGTTCTTCAACAACATTCTCAAATTTCAAATACCACTTCAAAATGGTCTTTCACTATTCAAATGACAACTGTGCCTTTATCATTTTCTTTGTCCTGCCTGTCGCAAGGTGACGCTAACTTTCAATTGATTAATGCCGTCTTTTTTTTTTTTGAGCAAATATCAGATGATACATTGTTACCATAATTCAGTTTAACTTCAAAAAGTAATAGATAACATTTCTTAAAATGTGTATATATATATTTTTTGGCATTTTCCAGTATATAGAAAATTTAAAAACAATAATAAAACCAAACAAAATTGGACTACTTTTTATTACTAGCAAGTGCTATAATTCTAAACAATGTCAGTAATAGAATATTCCTCTTCCTAAATTTTTTTCATTATTAAGCACTAAACAATTGTAGCAGTTAACTAAGCTTCAATTAAGAAACTTGAAAAAAATAACATGCTTTTATCTACAAGAATTTAATTTTTAAAAATCCCAGTTTTATAGCAGGGCCAAGCCACTTGTGAATTCAGCTACCTATATTTGCTTTGAGACAGAGTTCATAATTCTGTATAGTCATTCAAGCTTTTTTGATGCATAGTTTTTGTCTATGTGCTACTACATATTTCCACTTTTAAGCAGAAGATTCAGAATTTTAGTTACTTCAATTATTCTATTTGAATTCTTAAAGCTTCTACATATATTTAATATTTAAGAGAGTTAGCTAGTGCAACCAGAAAGATTTAATAATTTTGGTTAAAAAAATAAAAATGTTAGTTCATATATAAAATATTTCACTAAATTTTAATAGTTTCAATTTTTTAATTTATCCTGTTATAAAAAGTTGTTCATTGTTTCTAAACAAAAGAACAAACCAACCACTTCACATACCAGCTAGGATGTCTAAAATAAATTTTAAAAAAGCAAAAAATAACAAGTGCTGCCAAGGATGTAGACAAATAGAAATCACATACATTTCTGGTACAATAATACAGTGCAGTTACTATGGAAAACAGTCTAGTAGTTCCTAAAAAAAACACAGATTTGCCATATGACCCAGCAAATTCGATTCCTAGGTATTTGTTCATACCAAAACTTGTACACAAATACTCATAAAAGATTTATTCATAATAGCCCCCAAAGTGAAATCAACCCAAATGCCCATCACATAAGGAGAAGATGAAAAAATATGCTATACCCATATAATGGATTATTATGCAGGCATAAAAACAAATGAAATATATTGATACTTGCTACAACATGACTGAACATTGAAAATACTATGCTAAGTGAAAGAGCCAAGTGCAAAAGGACACAGATGTTGCATAATTTCATTTATATGAAATGTCCAGACGTATAAATCCACAGAGACAGAAAGTAGATCACCAGGGGATAGGGTGTGGGGAAGGGAATGGGAATGACAAGGATGATGGTTACATAACCTGAGATTGTACCAAACCAAACCAAACAAAACAATGAATTGTACAATTGACAATGGTAAATTTTATGATATGTTAAATTATATCTGAATAAAAAGTGCAAAAGAACAATAAAATAATGGTTATTCCTGATTATTACAAAAAAATTGTTGTATCTTATAGAGAAAGGTATGAAAAAATGATCCACTCAGGGTACCAAATACATAAAAAGTGGTATTAGTAATACATTCCTCCTTTCTCCTGGCAGTAGAATCTGTGAAGTATTGTAAAACTTTTATGTTGATGACATAGGTTCACTATGATAAGAGGTTGACAAACACTGGTTGGTTAAATAAATAAATAACGGAATTAATGAATATCCCTTGTTTTTCCAACTTAGTTGTGCAAAGTCTTTATCTTTATTCCTACTTTGGGAATAGGGGCCACAGTGTAGTAATTATATCTTAGTAAACAACTAGCCTTCGGCTTGCTTATGATTATTTTTGGGAGTGTGTTTGTTTGGGGGTACAAAACTTAAAGACAGTATTTAGAAATGAATTATTTCATCATGCTCATTGATACTGTTTCTAAAAATTAAAAAAAAAAAGATGAGAGATTTTTCAAAGAAGAATCTACTATGGTTCCATATAGCCAATGAGAGCGTTAGATACAGAGATTAAATTCAGTGGGATTAAACACAATTATTTGATTTTTAAAAACTTCCTATAATCAAAATTGCAAATGTTTCACATAAGCTGCATGACAGTGAAAGGTTGAAAAACACATGATTTAGCCAAATAATTTCTTCTTTACTCAAAGAAAATCCTCACCTGCCTACTTTAATGACACCCTAATCAATAATTCACTTATTGCAATTCTACTTGAACATTGGAGTGAAGAACAAAATATGAAAGACTTGTGTTTTTTCAAATGATACTGACATTGCTATTTTATTCAATAGTTATTCATGTAGTCCACACACAAGAAATCAAAGTATAAATAGTATACTTCTCATCTAGAAAGAAGCCAGCTAGTTATGCTAATACAAAGAAAGCTATTGGAGGTGCAAAGCAAAGAGCAAAAGTTAGGAAAGTCCACAATTTCAATATTGGTTAATCTCCTGAAGAACTGGAAGAAATGTAAAAATAAAAGCAAATCTTACAGTATGAATTTATATTTAAATCATCCCTGCACAGAAAAAGATAAGAACAGTTGTATCCTGACAATTTCTAAAAGCTGTTATATAAAGTAAAACTGTGCTAAGTAAGAAAATATATTCAGGTTGTTGTTAATAGATTTTTTTCTATTTTTAGAAGTAATTTGATAAGGTGAACAGTATACCTATTTCACATTTAGTGGAAACAAAATTTATCTTAATCTGTTTGTATTTATAAAAGATATAGGACTTCTACTCTAATAAACTGATAACTCAATGACTTCTATTCCTATTTTTTTTAATTATTTTTAATATTAATATTATTATTTCTTTTGACAGAGAGAGAGAGACAAACAGGGAGAGACAGAGAGTACAGGGAGGACCCAGAGCAGTCTCCATAGTTGTATATCATCAATTGTCAATATAGTTTCATTCCACAGGTGGGCACAGGGCTGTGCAGGGCAGGAACTGAGCCGGGGTCCTCCCATATGGGCCATAGCAAGAACTGAATTAGGGATACACCACAGTTCAGCATATGGGTCCACAAGGGCCAGAGCTGGGATTTGATCCTTGGACCCCAGGGCTGCAAAGTGAGCACTCAACACACTGAGCCATCACAGCATTCCCTATTTCTACTTAAAAAGTTATAAAATTTATATTTCCCTTCTTGTTTTTCAAACTAGGAAATTAAATGCAAGGTCTTAAAAGTTCAGATAAAAATAATTTTTATAACATATCGGGTAATAACTTATTATAAAAATAATAATGCACTTCAACATTTTTAAATTTGTTCATTTCTTTAGCTATTGGATAGTTTTCTTTTTCATCCTCCACTGCTATTCACATGCCACTGTACCAAGTGGGTTGCTATTTAAATGGCATAAAGAGTGAAAGAAAGAGAGAAGTACCTAAGAAGTAAAAAGAGTCTGAAAAGAGATAATAATTTATTGACAATTTGTGTATAAATAAAAATAAATCAGGGTACACCAGGATAGTTCAATGGTTGAGCACTTGCCTCGAAATTGCAAGGTCTGGGAATCAAATCCCGGCCTGGCCTTGACCCATGCAAAATTATATGCTGAAATGCAGCACAGCTAGTAACTGCCAGGATGGCAGAACTCCCATGCAGGAGGCCCCTAGTTCAGTTCCCATCCCGTGTGGTCCCACCTCTACTGGTATGGAATGAAACCATGTCACAACTAATGATGTATAACTGCGGAGACTGTTCCGGGACCTTCCTACTTCTTTTTTTTTTCTCTCTCTCTCTATGTCACCTCCTCTCAAAATATTAAATAAATCTAAAAAAAAAAAAATCAAACAAAGATTCAGTGAAATAAATATATCATGGAAATATCTAATGTATCATTCTTTTTCCAAGAAGTTCATGTTTCGGATTTGAAAAACAGACTCAAGACAAGTGAAGACCATATACTGTGTTAGCACAGCAGATAGGTCATTAGGAAGACAGGAAGAAACTGCCTCTTCCTGAAGCTGGCTTTCCTCACAATTCCAACACACTTGCCAAAAGGTTCTAAGAACTACAGCCTTTTATCCACGACTTTGAGGAACAGAGAAACTCTTCAGGTAGAAGCCCCAGAAAACATCTCAAATCTCATTATTCTAAATGGGACCAAATATAACAACTGAGGACTTAGAATGTGGTCATTGCAGCTGAAAGCCTGAATTTCAATTTCATTTCAGTTAACCAATTTAAATAAAGAACCATATGTGATTTGGGGTACTCTACTGAACAGCACATCCCTACATTATTCAGAGAAACAAATTCATCATAGACATGACTCGCTAAGCACATTGGTTAGAAAGTTAACATATGGGTCATAATTTGGCTGGGTCATATAACAGTCCATGCTGCAGAGATAAAGACTCATTCACCCTAATTAGTTTTGTGGCATATATGTCCCAAATGTAGCTTTTCAGTTCAGAAAGAGAGCAAAAAATTGTGGTTTTTTGCCCTCTCAAGGCAATGAATGCTCATC
>PVKE010026963.1:0-21929 GCA_004027555.1 Craseonycteris thonglongyai
ACATAGTAAAGACCATAGAAAAATCCTACAGCTAACATCATAATAAATGGTGCAAGCTTTCCCCCTAGATACCTCTTCCAGAAAGATCTTGAAAAAGAACTTATTAAATGTATAACATTTAAAGCATAGGTTGAGTTTATGGAGAGTAAAAAAGGACAAGACATAGTTCTTTACAATACATGTGGGAAAAGGTTACTTTTTGTGCTGAAATAAAGTTCTTTGACATATTCCATGGTACATTACCTAAATTTCTACATCAAAATATAGTATGGTCTAGCAAATATAGTTCACATTTATTATGCAGAAAAAGAAACTGGATTTTGTGCTCAGCTAACAGGTTATAATGAAATCTCTGACAATGACCGTAAATGACTCTCCAGTTGTTCAACATGGTATGTGCTATTGGTTGACTGACAGTATACATTTCCTTCATTTTGCTCACTAATACAACATATAGTCAGCATATTCAAGCCTCCCTCTTGCATCTTTACTCCTCAAGGTTGGTTGTCCCATCCCCAGATTCAGGTTTAACGTGATTAACTTAAGTATAGCCTAATTCTCCTAGCCTGTGATTAGAAGAAAAATAGGCATATGACCAAAATCAGTGTAAACAATGAGGGAAAATCTTATAGGCTCCTAAGAAACATGCAAGAAAACATGCTCTCTCTTTAAGTCTTCTGGATATTGTTGTATCTAAAAATGATGTCTCAAACTTCTACAGATATTTTTGCTACTAAAGTGAGGATAAAGACAAATCAGACAATAACAAAGCATAGTTAGAAACAATCCGAAAATTGATGATATCGTTTATGAGGTGAATATACAAAGGTTGAGGTCTCTTTTACCTCTTGACTTACTATTGCGTTAGATAGGAAATACTCCTTATTTTTGAAAATCAAAGATAGCATTTGGTAGGCAAGATTCTCATTAAAGAGAAACTTCTCTGAGGAGAATATTTGGTGGGTGACCTCCAGCTACCGCATCATTAATGCAGACACTCTCCCAGGCTGCGCCCGGCACGTGTACTACACTTGTCCAACCCAGGACTCTTCTGAATAGCAAGGTTTGTTCTAGAGCTATTTCGGTCAGCTGAGAATTCCTCAGGTCTGCATTGCTGTCTGAGGTCCTTTGTTCACAAATACTGTTCCTGATCTCTCTCCTTTTACAGGTGCCAGACTTGCATCTTGAGTTCGAGACTCTCTTAACCTCTGCTCGTTCTGCCTTTTCTTTTTCTTTCAAAGCTATTTTCTTCAATTACTACAAATGATTGCATGTGGAAGTCCGTCTTGGCAACTGATTCTCAGAAGACCCAAAGTAACGTAGTTTTCCTTACTCTCAGTAAGAAGCTTCCTAATTCATACCCCATTCATTAATTCAATGAATGTGTGTTAGACACGAAGTACTGTTCCACGTATTTGGGAAACAATGATGCCAAAGAATCTCTGAAAATCTCGGAGAATCATATGGAATGACAAGAATATGGAAAAACTTGCTATTGGTTCATACAAGCGAGATTTAAGAAGTTACAGAGATTTGAAGTAAAAATTAAAGAATTTATGAAATAGGTTCATAAAATAAAATACTATAAAGATGTAAACAAGTATTTAGTATTCGCCACCCCCCCCACCATTGTTTCTTTGTTATTGTTCTAGATGATACTCTTGCTGTTATTCCTGCGCTGTTTTGACACAGGGTCAGCTTTGTACAAAATACCCAGAACCAACAGAGTATGAACAACATCAAGATATGTAAGAATTCTTGTCTGGGTGAAATGAGAATGGTGAAAATAGCAATAATACGTACTTGAAGCCAAAGAGACAATCCTGCAACAAATATCAATCAATGTCCTTGTATGTCAAAAGCTAAGAACTATGAAATTTGCCAACGATGAGTATGTGTATGTCATGACAACAAAGACCTCATGAATTGTTTAACCACTGTATTGCCAATATCTAGCACAGTTAAGGTAATCCTTTTACAAATGACTTTGAGAACGAATCAAATACTCATTAACAGGAGTCAAGACATTTCTTCTTTGTAAAGCTTCAACATCCTATTAGAAACTCACAAAATTGGTTGGAAGAGAAAAAATGAAGGGAATTCTCCATCTACAGAGCTATTTCAGAAAACTGTACAGATTGGTTTCAATAACTAAGAAAATGGTAATAGGGATTAGAATTTGTAGTTAGAGGCATATTTTATATTTTACCCAAAGTGTGAAAGTTTTCCTATTTAACGACAGAGAAAAGTCATCAATGAAAGTATGCTGTACAAGTGAGATGGTTTTGTTTGAATTATCTATAGAGTACCAAATGAGAAATGTATAGTATGCAATTGAATATATACAAATATAGAATATGGAAGGCAACAAGACTTACTTGTAGTTCTCGACAACTGAATGATCAGTCAAAATAAAAAGGTATTTTGTGACCCCTAAGAATATTAAGGTAATTTTCATTCTGTATTGCACTGAAGAAAAACAAACAGGGTCATAACTACTTAAATTCTGACTATCAACATGTTTCATGGAGAGATAAACTTAGTAAGTATATTCAGATGTAAAACAGATATTTTAATAAATCCTAACATTTAACTGGGAAAAAATATTTTAATTGTATACATTTACAAAACTGATAAAAAATTGATAACTTATAGCACATAATACATTTTCTTTTAGCTTTTCAAAAAGATTTCCTTTATTGTTTTTGACAGAGAGAGAGAGAGAGAGAGAGAGAGAGAGAGAGAGAGAGAAGGGAAAGGGCCCAGAGCAGTCTCCATAGTTGTACGTCATCAGTTTTCAACACGGTTTTATCCACACAGGTGGGTGGGGGGCCGCACAGGATGGGAACTGGGCTGGGGGACTCTCGCATGGGAGGCACGCCCCCTCGAGCCAGGGGTTAACCTGGGGGGTAAGAACTGAACTGGGGGCCTCCCACATGGGAAGCACACCCCAGTTCAGCATATGATTTCACATGGGTCCAGGCCAGGATTCGATCCTTGGTTCCTGGGGCTGCAAAGCGAGCACTTAACCCGCTGAGCCATTCCAGCTTCCTCTCTTTTAGCTTGGTGAAAAGATTCATAATCAAAACATAACACCTGATGAAACATAACTGAATCAACCAACTACAAAAAAATGAAATGACTAGCAGATATTTTCTTATTAAAATTACAAACTGGGAAAAGCCGGGACGGCTCAGCGGGTTGAGCGCTCGCTTTGAGGCCATGAGGACCGAGGATCGAATCCCGGCTCCGGCCCAGGCAGGACCCACGTGCTGAACTGGGGAGTTCCCACAGTTCGGTTCTCTAGCTGTCTCTGTCTCTGTCTCTCTCTCTCTCTGTCAAAAGTAAAATAAAAATAAATATGTACTGAAGATAAAATAATTACTCTCTATAAATATAAAAAGATATTAAAAAAAAGTTTAAAATTACAAACTACTAGAAAATAAAAATTTTTGAAGGAGCTGTACATTTGCATAATATATTCATATTATGTTTATTGCACTTTAAAACTAAATGGCTGCCTTAATAAATGATTCAAAATTAGATATACAGAAATACTTTCCAGAGGGTTAATGGAAAACTGCTTATGAAGGCTTCACCACAAGCCACAAATTGAGCCTGTTTTCAGAAACTTGCTCTAGTTGAGATGCTCAATGTGCAGATTTGCTGAAATGCAGTTTTATAGAGAGGCATTGTTTATTCACAAGAACTCAAGGAGTAGCCATTTTTGGAAGATAAAACCACATCAAGCATTTTTTTTTTTTATCAAGTGGGTTTTATTTTAAGAATACTCTTTGAAAGGCTTTTATTCTGAAATCTAAGACAAAGCTGTGTAGATACATTTGATACCTGATATAAAACTGCTTGCTTTTAAGTTACTCATAAAATAACCACCCCTCACTTAATCCAATTTACTAAAGAACAAGAAGAAAAGAAGAAAATAAAAGTAAAATGGATAAACAGGACTAGAAAACGACTAAATATTAATTTATAGGACCAAAGATTAATTTCTCTAATTATGGCATGGATGAAACTAATGTATTAAATATTAAAATGTATTTTTTAAATGTAGAAAAACAGCTTCCCTGGTAATTACTTAGAACTGAAATCCGGTTGGCACCCTGTGCGTATATGATAAAGCTTTCTTTTTTTTTTCTACAATGTTTGTACGAAACTATGCCCACTTAAAGAAAAGATTGTAAAGCAATGCAAATAACTGCCACGTTACTGTCACTCAGAGAGAGAATCCTTTCAAGTCCACAAACTGCCTTAATACTTTTCATAGGAAAACAATCCACTCCAGAATGATGCATTGCTCCTGGTTCCATGTCATTTTGGTTCCTTCAATCAGATGAGAGTCATAATTCTTGATCTTTACAACATCTCAAACATGTTTGAAGATATACAGTCTGGGTTACTATTCCTTTCAGAATATTCTTCCATTGCTTTTTCTAGTGTTTTTTTCATGATTAGATTTTAGGTTATGCATTTTTGGAAATAAAATCAGCCACAGGATGCTGTGCAATTCTTACTACGTCTCATCAGGTGGCATATGAAATCCATTTTTTTCAACTGTAGTGACTTCCATTTTGATCATTTGAAAGATGCTATCTTCTAGGTTACCCCATCATAAAGTTACTCTTCATTCCCTATACAATTGTTATATAATGTGATAATATAATATAATATAATATATAATTATATAACTAAATAGCATATAATTACTTAATAGGGAGATACATTCAGATAATGAAAATGTCCCAGTCCTCACCCAACATCACCCACTAGACTTAGCATCCATTCACATTTCTTGACTCAAATACTATGATGGTAATTCTCAAATAGTAATTTTTAAAAGTAAATTGCATTCATTCTCCATTTATTGACTGACATTCTATATAAAAATAGCTCTTATTTTTAAATATATAACTAAAGAAAAAAATTAAGAAAGCTATTTTATAATATATAATTATATTGTATAATTAAGTGATATGCCTAAATATCCTAAATATGCAATTATTCTAAAATAGACATTCACAACACATAAAGTAAAAATTATTGAATTAAAACAAAAAATAGTTATACATAAAAATACGTTACAATACTTCAACATTCCTTTCGCAGTCAGTAATTATAAAACAGAAAATTAGTAAAGAAATCTCAAAAAACACTACCAAATAATCTTACCGAGTGGCAATTTGAGAAATAGCAGCAATTTGAGAAATAGCAGCAGAATATGTATTTTTTTCAAGTGTGCAGAAATATTTACCATTTTGGGCCACATTCTGATCCCTATAAAAAGTCAATAAATTAGTAAGAATCTATGACATGCAAAGTATATCCTTTTTCCACAAAAATTTAAATATAAATCAATAATAGCATCTTAGTCGAAAAAAAGTCAAATTTTGGAAATTGCATTGTACAGTTAAAAATAATCTAAGATTTAAGAAAGAATTACAAGTAAAATCAGATTATTTTTGAAATAAATGAAAGTGAATATATACCATATTAAAAATTCATGTATGCCACTAAAGCAATGCTTTCAAACTAATTTGATAGCAATATTTGCCTATATTAGTATATCTATCTACTTTGCCTGCCATTAAAAAACAAACAAAAACAAAAACATGGACCGGATTGTATAAATAAGAAAAATGTATTTTCTCACAGTCCTAGAAGTCCCATATGGACATGCCACCTGATCCAGCTTCTGGTGAGGATTCTCTTCCTGGCTTGTAGACAGCCGTTGTATTCTCATGACTGTCCTCTCTGCACACACGCAGACAATGAAAGCTCTTTGGTGTATATTTCTCTTCTTACAAGGATGTTAGTCTTGTCAGATTAGGGCCCTAGCTTTATAACTCACTAAACTTCAGTGATCTTCTTACCAAAAACATAGGCTTCTGAAGAAGAAATATTTTTAAGGACAAAGATTGACATAGTTGGTTCAATATATCAAGAGAAATTGATATTCCAAAATGCATTTCTACATAATCACAAAAACTTTATATTTGAAAACTAATAAAACTGAAAAGAATATGCATCTCCATACTTATATTTGCAGATTTTCAAAAGTAAACTTTTTGTTATTATTAAACAAGTAAAAAAAATTTTTTTTAAATATATCAAATAATTTAATGACATTAGCAACCAACCAGATCTAGGAAATTTATAGAACACATCATGTACCAGCAGAAACACCCCTTTTTTTTTCAAGTTCATTAATATTCAATACATCTTAGGCAATTAAAAAAAGTTTTAACAATTTTAATAACTTTGATTAATTTGGAGTATGTTCTCCAGACCAGTACTATTAATTAAAAATTAAAAAACCCAATACCCAAATATATGGAAGTTAATAAATTTTAGTTTTGCTTTTTTAAAAAATATTTATTTATATTGCTTTTTTGACAGAGAGAGAGAGACAGAGAGAGACAGAGAGAAGGAGGAGGGCCCAGAGCAGTCTCCATAGTTGTAGGTCATCAGTTTTTGACATAGTTTCATTCTACACAGGTGGGTGGGGGCCACACAGGGTAGGAACCAGGTTGGAGGTCTCCTGCATGGGAGGCACATCCCCTTGAGTCAGGAGCTGAACTAGAGTGTGAGAACTGAACTGGGGGACTCCCACATGGGAAGCACACCCCAGTTCAGCATATCGGTCCACATGGGATGGGTCGGGATTTGATCCTCAGTCCCTGAGGCTGCAAAGTGAGCGCTTAACCAGCGGAGTCATCCTGGCTTCCCCAAATTAATTTCAAATTCTTATAGTACTTATTGTCATTTTCTATAAATTAAAATCTTTATTTTGTATATTATTTTTAATATTTATATTTTAACACTTAGAATCTTCAACTATAAAAAGAATACATACATGAAAATGTTTAACTCAACTTAATCTATGGAAAGTTTATTAACTAAGTTCAAGTAATATTACCAAAAGGGCAGTAATGCATTTACTTTTCTTTCTCACAGTTTCATAATGAGACCTGGAAGTTTATATAATTATTTTAATTAGGGTTATAAACTTCTACCTGGGCAGGTGAGAGGCTAATTACCTAATTTATATGCAAACCAAGCAATTTTCTCTAAGCTCTTTACTACTTTAAATTTCCACCTAATTTTCTCTATTTTAGTCAATTAATATGTGTTTTGTTTTTGTCTCATTTATATGAATGACCAAAAATTACGTTACCCTTAGTGTAAACTCTGTTTCAAATAGAACTCTGGTTCATCCCCAGTAACTTTTGGGTTAAAGTCCCTTTGCTATTTTATCATTAAAAAAAAGAAAAAATGAAAAACAAAAAAAACACCATACAATTAGGATAAAGTTCTTAAACTTCATACTTTAATGAAATAATAATAAAAATAGAATGATGTACAGTACATACTTTCTACACAATTACATCAGTGGAAAGACTGGTAGAAAATTCTTATGTTTTTCTCACTGTTTTCCATTAGTGATGAAAGCAAAAGTAAGAAAGCAAACAAAAGTCTTCTTTGTCATTGTAACAGGAATTAGAACATGAGGTCACAAAATGTATGTTTTTATATATTTTGAGATTAGCTTTATATCTAGACTATACATTCTGCATATTAATACATTTTTTTAATGAACAAAAAGTACTTCACTTGGATCTGAAAAGATATATAGTTACAGGGTTATCATCATAGTTGTTTTTGGTGAAATTATTAGTTTTTGAATAATTGAAAACAATTCATAAGTTTTGAGTTAAATTTACACATAGATCATCAGATTTAAAATGCTAACTATGTTTTAACTTTTAGGAAATTTAATATGTATATCACTTTTGCTAGAATTGGTTAGATTCTTTTTCTTCAAATAATTAAACATCTATTTTTTTTCCCCCTTAGTTGGATTACACATACACACACACACACACACACACACACACAAGGCTGCTATCTTCAGTTAGATTGCATTAGTGTTTGAATAGAAATTGAAGTTTTTATTTTGTTGTTTTTAAACCAACATTAATTAAATCCCAGGAAGATGATCTAGTGATGATCTAAGAAAGCAGTACAACACAAAACCATTGCTTTCCTTGGCAGGTAGAAAAATGTGAGTCACATCAAACACCAGAAATAGCAGTCAAATTGTACCACAAGATCAGCTAGTTAGTTATACTTAAAAAAATAAATAAATAAATAAAAATAGTTATACAAACACTGTGTAAAACATTGTCCTTTTCCTCTGTTCCAGGGCATTTATAGAAGCAGATAGACATCCTTTGTGCTTCTTCCTGAGGCATGAGATTGATCTAGAATCCTATGGATAACTCTTCACTGTTAAGCTTGCCAACTATTTGTCAAAAATGATTAGTGAGAAAGAAATAAAGAAAGAAAATTTTTGCAGTTGATAATAGGGAGCAAATAGAAGAGACTCTGAAATTGTCAGAGGGAATCACATTTGTTTAGTAAGAATACTCGACATTTGATAATATATCAATGACCCACCTTTATTTTTACAAAGGTTAGTGGTGACTCATATTAAATTTGACAGGCTTGAGATAAAAAAAAAAAAAAGTATCTGTGCCAATTCAGAATTATGTGTGGGTGTGGACTGCAATCCTTTTTACTACAAACAATATCTTTATTTTAGTTGTCCAGGTAAGATGTAGGAGTAATTAATTGTGGTTTACTCTTAATCATATTTTTACAAATATACTTGAAGTGTCATCAGATTTATAATGAACAAAAACACATATAAAAATTAAATGACAGCATTTATCACAACTATATTTTGGCATATATTCTGAACATATTACAATATAAAAGCTAAAGAAAAGGTTTAAAAATTTTAGGTTCATAGTTTATTGTGGTAATGTCTTTCTTAAAATTCAAATGGAATCTTTTTATCTCCATTTTATTTATAATGCATCACAAATCCTTAAGGAAAAAGAACGGACTTCTATTTTTTTTAAAGATTGATTTTATTGTTTTGAGAGAAGGTGAGAGAGATAGAGAAGGAGAGAGGGCCTAAAGCACTCTCTATAGTTGTACATCATTAGTCATGACATAGTTCTATTCCTTACAGGTGGATGTGGGGCTGCACAGTGCAGGAAATGAACTGGGAGTCTCCCACAAGGGAGGCGAGAACCTTCACCACCATGTATGCCATCCCAGCAGTTACCAGATGCACTGAAGTTCAGCAAATGGGTTTGCATGGGCAGGGGCTGGGAATTTGATCCCTAGACCTGAAGGAAAGCACTCAACTTGCTAAGCTAACTTGGCATCCCTGATAGACTTCTATTTTTGAAAGTGATGTTTGCTTTTATGTTTCTTTTACGGTATAGATCATAACCAGTCCTATCACTAAAATAAGTTTTAAAAATTGGATAAAACAAAAGAAAATATTGCTTTAATGCTTCAATGAGCAGGCAAGAATAGAAAAATTACTTTGAAATAAAGCTTTGACCTTGAGAGAATGCACTGGTCCTGATAAGGAAGAGGTCACGATCCTTCAGATCATGAAGTGCAGGAAACCTGCCACAAAACTCAAGGGCCAAACAACTTTTAAGTGCAATAGAAAATTTCCATAAAGCAGGAAATACAAAGAGCTATATTTTTGCATGAGGGTGAACTAGGATTAAGCATGTATTTTTCCTAAAGAGTGGTGGACAAAACTGCCTATATTGAACTTGGATTCTAGCTAAGTTTATACCACATATTATTATGCATAGATGTCTTTAAAATTTATTATGCAGCATGCTGGGTTGGCTCAGTGGGTTGAACACTCATCTTGCAGCTCTGGGGTCTGAGGGTCATATCCCAGCCTTGGCCCATGCGGACCCTACACTGGAGAGTGACCCAGTTGGTTCTTGCTGGGGTGAGCTTCCCGTGTAGGAGGCCCCCGGTTCAGCTCCTGCCCTGGTCAGTAATGCTTTCCATGTAGGAGGCCCCAGTGGGGGCGTGCCTCCCATGTAGGAGGCCATGGCTTGGTTCTGGCCCTGTGCAGACCTGCGCCCACCTGTGGAATGAAACTATATGAAAAAACTAATGACGTACAACTATGGAGACCGCTCTGGGCCCTCCCCCCTTCTCTGTCTCATTCTCTCTGTTTCTCCCTCTCTCTCTCTCTCTCTCTCTCTCTCTCTCTCTCTCTCTCTCTCTCTCTCTCTCTCTCTCTCTGTCAAAAACAATTTTTAAAGAGTAACTCTTTTCCCATTCTGTTTCAGCTGGAAAAGAGTGGGAAGGAGGAAAAAAAATTATGACGATTTATTTCTGGATTCCAGGTTAGTTGGGGATATAACCAGTTACCCTGTCTACGTTCACAGGCTTAAACTGACATTGGTTTCCATGGTGTGCTGTTATACAGCAGCACCCACTTCCCTCTCACAGAGAATACAAGTAGTATTCAGAATATTTCTAACCCTGATGTGGACATTACAGAATACTCATTTAGATCCATCCTTAGAGTGTTGGCAAACTCATGAATCAATGTAAATCAGAAGTGTTCCAGAGCAGTTCTATTCTTGGTGGTCTATAGATTTCTGTCCATGTTCTCAGTATCTAGGATGGAGGTCCAATTCCCCATGGTTATTTAGTCTTCCATCTCTATTGAAATCTTGAAGAGGCCCTACTGGGTCATGGTATAACCCCATTCCCAACGTGGAGACCTAGCAGCAGCCACCATTTGTTGTGTCTTCATGACTCACTGCACTAAAACCTCATCATCTTTTCAGGCTATCATTCCTTCCCTTTTCATGAAAAATAGTTCCCTCTCGTCTGCTTATTGTACTTAATAAATCTTCCTCTGATGTAAGTGTGCAATACAGGTGTACCACCTTTTAATCTTTTATACCATATATTTACTGTACTTTTTCTATAATTAGATATATTTAAATACACAAAGACTTACCATTCTTACAATTGCCTACAGTATTTGGTACAGTAACATTCTGCATAGTTTTGTAGCCTAGGAGCAATATGTTATACCATCTAAGTTTGTGTAAGTATACACTATGATGTTCACACAATGATGAAACCATCTGACTTCCTTTTTTAGAATGTACGTAGCTCTACTGTAGGCAATTGTAAGAATGGTCTTTGTGTATTTAAATATATCTAATTATAGAAAAAGTACAGTAAATATATGGTATAAAAGATTAAAAGGTGGTACACCTGTATTGCACACTTACATCAGAGGAAGATTTATTAAGTACAATAAGCAGACGAGAGGGAACTATTTTTCATGAAAAGGGAAGGAATGATAGCCTGAAAAGATGATGAGGTTTTAGTGTAGTGAGTCATGAAGACACAACAAATGGTGGCTACTGCTAGGTCTCCACGTTGGGAATGGGGTTATACCATGACCCAGTAGGGCCTCTTCAAGATTTCAATAGAGATGGAAGACTAAATAACCATGGGGAATTGGACCTCCATCCTAGATACTGAGAACATGGACAGAAATCTATAGACCACCAAGAATAGAACTGCTCTGGAACACTTCTGATTTACATTGATTCATGAGTTTGCCAACACTCTAAGGATGGATCTAAATGAGTATTCTGTAATGTCCACATCAGGGTTAGAAATATTCTGAATACTACTTGTATTCTCTGTGAGAGGGAAGTGGGTGCTGCTGTATAACAGCACACCATGGAAACCAATGTCAGTTTAAGCCTGTGAACGTAGACAGGGTAACTGGTTATATCCCCAACTAACCTGGAATCCAGAAATAAATCGTCATAATTTTTTTTCCTCCTTCCCACTCTTTTCCAGCTGAAACAGAATGGGAAAAGAGTTACTCTTTAAAAATTGTTTTTGACAGAGAGAGAGAGAGAGAGAGAGAGAGAGAGAGAGAGAGAGAGAGAGAGAGAGAGAGAGAGAGAGGGAGAAACAGAGAGAATGAGACAGAGAAGGGGGGAGGGCCCAGAGCGGTCTCCATAGTTGTACGTCATTAGTTTTTTCATATAGTTTCATTCCACAGGTGGGCGCAGGTCTGCACAGGGCCAGAACCAAGCCATGGCCTCCTACATGGGAGGCACGCCCCCACTGGGGCCTCCTACATGGAAAGCATTACTGACCAGGGCAGGAGCTGAACCGGGGGCCTCCTACACGGGAAGCTCACCCCAGCAAGAACCAACTGGGTCACTCCCCAGTGTAGGGTCCGCATGGGCCAAGGCTGGGATATGACCCTCAGACTCCAGAGCTGCAAGATGAGTGTTCAACCCACTGAGCCAACCCAGCATGCTGCATAATAAATTTTAAAGACATCTATGCATAATAATATGTGGTATAAACTTAGCTAGAATCCAAGTTCAATATAGGCAGTTTTGTCCACCACTCTTTAGGAAAAATACATGCTTAATCCTAGTTCACCCTCATGCAAAAATATAGCTCTTTGTATTTCCTACTTTATGGAAATTTTCTATTGCACTTAAAAGTTGTTTGGCCCTTGAGTTTTGTGGCAGGTTTCCTGCACTTCATGATCTGAAGGATCGTGACCTCTTCCTTATCAGGACCAGTGCATTCTCTCAAGGTCAAAGCTTTATTTCAAAGTAATTTTTCTATTCTTGCCTGCTCATTGAAGCATTAAAGCAATATTTTCTTTTGTTTTATCCAATTTTTAAAACTTATTTTAGTGATAGGACTGGTTATGATCTATACCGTAAAAGAAACATAAAAGCAAACATCACTTTAAAAAATAGAAGTCTATCAGGGATGCCAAGTTAGCTTAGCAAGTTGAGTGCTTTCCTTCAGGTCTAGGGATCAAATTCCCAGCCCCTGCCCATGCAAACCCATTTGCTGAACTTCAGTGCATCTGGTAACTGCTGGGATGGCATACATGGTGGTGAAGGTTCTCGCCTCCCTTGTGGGAGACTCCCAGTTCATTTCCTGCACTGTGCAGCCCCACATCCACCTGTAAGGAATAAAACTATGTCATGACTAATGATGTACAACTATAGAGAGTGCTTTAGGCCCTCTCTCCTTCTCTATCTCTCTCACCTTCTCTCAAAACAATAAAATCAATCTTTAAAAAAAATAGAAGTCCGTTCTTTTGCCTTAAGGATTTGTGATGCATTATAAATAAAATGGAGATAAAAAGATTCCATTTGAATTTTAAGAAAGACATTACCACAATAAACTATGAACCTAAAATTTTTAAACCTTTTCTTTAGCTTTTATATTGTAATATGTTCAGAATATATGCCAAAATATAGTTGTGATAAATGCTGTCATTTAATTTTTATATGTGTTTTTGTTCATTATAAATCTGATGACACTTCAAGTATATTTGTAAAAATATGATTAAGAGTAAACCACAATTAATTACTCCTACATCTTACCTGGACAACTAAAATAAAGATATTGTTTGTAGTAAAAAGGATTGCAGTCCACACCCACACATAATTCTGAATTGGCACAGATACTTTTTTTTTTTTTTATCTCAAGCCTGTCAAATTTAATATGAGTCACCACTAACCTTTGTAAAAATAAAGGTGGGTCATTGATATATTATCAAATGTCGAGTATTCTTACTAAACAAATGTGATTCCCTCTGACAATTTCAGAGTCTCTTCTATTTGCTCCCTATTATCAACTGCAAAAATTTTCTTTCTTTATTTCTTTCTCACTAATCATTTTTGACAAATAGTTGGCAAGCTTAACAGTGAAGAGTTATCCATAGGATTCTAGATCAATCTCATGCCTCAGGAAGAAGCACAAAGGATGTCTATCTGCTTCTATAAATGCCCTGGAACAGAGGAAAAGGACAATGTTTTACACAGTGTTTGTATAACTATTTTTATTTATTTATTTATTTTTTTAAGTATAACTAACTAGCTGATCTTGTGGTACAATTTGACTGCTATTTCTGGTGTTTGATGTGACTCACATTTTTCTACCTGCCAAGGAAAGCAATGGTTTTGTGTTGTACTGCTTTCTTAGATCATCACTAGATCATCTTCCTGGGATTTAATTAATGTTGGTTTAAAAACAACAAAATAAAAACTTCAATTTCTATTCAAACACTAATGCAATCTAACTGAAGATAGCAGCCTTGTGTGTGTGTGTGTGTGTGTGTGTGTGTATGTGTAATCCAACTAAGGGGGAAAAAAAATAGATGTTTAATTATTTGAAGAAAAAGAATCTAACCAATTCTAGCAAAAGTGATATACATATTAAATTTCCTAAAAGTTAAAACATAGTTAGCATTTTAAATCTGATGATCTATGTGTAAATTTAACTCAAAACTTATGAATTGTTTTCAATTATTCAAAAACTAATAATTTCACCAAAAACAACTATGATGATAACCCTGTAACTATATATCTTTTCAGATCCAAGTGAAGTACTTTTTGTTCATTAAAAAAATGTATTAATATGCAGAATGTATAGTCTAGATATAAAGCTAATCTCAAAATATATAAAAACATACATTTTGTGACCTCATGTTCTAATTCCTGTTACAATGACAAAGAAGACTTTTGTTTGCTTTCTTACTTTTGCTTTCATCACTAATGGAAAACAGTGAGAAAAACATAAGAATTTTCTACCAGTCTTTCCACTGATGTAATTGTGTAGAAAGTATGTACTGTACATCATTCTATTTTTATTATTATTTTATTAAAGTATGAAGTTTAAGAACTTTATCCTAATTGTATGGTGTTTTTTTTGTTTTTCATTTTTTCTTTTTTTTAATGATAAAATAGCAAAGGGACTTTAACCCAAAAGTTACTGGGGATGAACCAGAGTTCTATTTGAAACAGAGTTTACACTAAGGGTAACGTAATTTTTGGTCATTCATATAAATGAGACAAAAACAAAACACATATTAATTGACTAAAATAGAGAAAATTAGGTGGAAAGTTAAAGTAGTAAAGAGCTTAGAGAAAATTGCTTGGTTTGCATATAAATTAGGTAATTAGCCTCTCACCTGCCCAGGTAGAAGTTTATAACCCTAATTAAAATAATTATATAAACTTCCAGGTCTCATTATGAAACTGTGAGAAAGAAAAGCAAATGCATTACTGCCCTTTTGGTAATATTACTTGAACTTAGTTAATAAACTTTCCATAGATTAAGTTGAGTTAAACATTTTCATGTATGTATTCTTTTTATAGTTGAAGATTCTAAGTGTTAAAATATAAATATTAAAAATAATATACAAAATAAAGATTTTAATTTATAGAAAATGACAATAAGTACTATAAGAATTTGAAATTAATTTGGGGAAGCCAGGATGACTCCGCTGGTTAAGCGCTCACTTTGCAGCCTCAGGGACTGAGGATCAAATCCCGACCCATCCCATGTGGACCGATATGCTGAACTGGGGTGTGCTTCCCATGTGGGAGTCCCCCAGTTCAGTTCTCACACTCTAGTTCAGCTCCTGACTCAAGGGGATGTGCCTCCCATGCAGGAGACCTCCAACCTGGTTCCTACCCTGTGTGGCCCCCACCCACCTGTGTAGAATGAAACTATGTCAAAAACTGATGACCTACAACTATGGAGACTGCTCTGGGCCCTCCTCCTTCTCTCTGTCTCTCTCTGTCTCTCTCTCTCTGTCAAAAAAGCAATATAAATAAATATTTTTTAAAAAAGCAAAACTAAAATTTATTAACTTCCATATATTTGGGTATTGGGTTTTTTAATTTTTAATTAATAGTACTGGTCTGGAGAACATACTCCAAATTAATCAAAGTTATTAAAATTGTTAAAACTTTTTTTAATTGCCTAAGATGTATTGAATATTAATGAACTTGAAAAAAAAAGGGGTGTTTCTGCTGGTACATGATGTGTTCTATAAATTTCCTAGATCTGGTTGGTTGCTAATGTCATTAAATTATTTGATATATTTAAAAAAAATTTTTTTTACTTGTTTAATAATAACAAAAAGTTTACTTTTGAAAATCTGCAAATATAAGTATGGAGATGCATATTCTTTTCAGTTTTATTAGTTTTCAAATATAAAGTTTTTGTGATTATGTAGAAATGCATTTTGGAATATCAATTTCTCTTGATATATTGAACCAACTATGTCAATCTTTGTCCTTAAAAATATTTCTTCTTCAGAAGCCTATGTTTTTGGTAAGAAGATCACTGAAGTTTAGTGAGTTATAAAGCTAGGGCCCTAATCTGACAAGACTAACATCCTTGTAAGAAGAGAAATATACACCAAAGAGCTTTCATTGTCTGCGTGTGTGCAGAGAGGACAGTCATGAGAATACAACGGCTGTCTACAAGCCAGGAAGAGAATCCTCACCAGAAGCTGGATCAGGTGGCATGTCCATATGGGACTTCTAGGACTGTGAGAAAATACATTTTTCTTATTTATACAATCCGGTCCATGTTTTTGTTTTTGTTTGTTTTTTAATGGCAGGCAAAGTAGATAGATATACTAATATAGGCAAATATTGCTATCAAATTAGTTTGAAAGCATTGCTTTAGTGGCATACATGAATTTTTAATATGGTATATATTCACTTTCATTTATTTCAAAAATAATCTGATTTTACTTGTAATTCTTTCTTAAATCTTAGATTATTTTTAACTGTACAATGCAATTTCCAAAATTTGACTTTTTTTCGACTAAGATGCTATTATTGATTTATATTTAAATTTTTGTGGAAAAAGGATATACTTTGCATGTCATAGATTCTTACTAATTTATTGACTTTTTGTAGGGATCAGAATGTGGCCCAAAATGGTAAATATTTCTGCACACTTGAAAAAAATACATATTCTGCTGCTATTTCTCAAATTGCTGCTATTTCTCAAATTGCCACTCGGTAAGATTATTTGGTAGTGTTTTTTGAGATTTCTTTACTAATTTTCTGTTTTATAATTACTGACTGCGAAAGGAATGTTGAAGTATTGTAACGTATTTTTATGTATAACTATTTTTTGTTTTAATTCAATAATTTTTACTTTATGTGTTGTGAATGTCTATTTTAGAATAATTGCATATTTAGGATATTTAGGCATATCACTTAATTATACAATATAATTATATATTATAAAATAGCTTTCTTAATTTTTTTCTTTAGTTATATATTTAAAAATAAGAGCTATTTTTATATAGAATGTCAGTCAATAAATGGAGAATGAATGCAATTTACTTTTAAAAATTACTATTTGAGAATTACCATCATAGTATTTGAGTCAAGAAATGTGAATGGATGCTAAGTCTAGTGGGTGATGTTGGGTGAGGACTGGGACATTTTCATTATCTGAATGTATCTCCCTATTAAGTAATTATATGCTATTTAGTTATATAATTATATATTATATTATATTATATTATCACATTATATAACAATTGTATAGGGAATGAAGAGTAACTTTATGATGGGGTAACCTAGAAGATAGCATCTTTCAAATGATCAAAATGGAAGTCACTACAGTTGAAAAAAATGGATTTCATATGCCACCTGATGAGACGTAGTAAGAATTGCACAGCATCCTGTGGCTGATTTTATTTCCAAAAATGCATAACCTAAAATCTAATCATGAAAAAAACACTAGAAAAAGCAATGGAAGAATATTCTGAAAGGAATAGTAACCCAGACTGTATATCTTCAAACATGTTTGAGATGTTGTAAAGATCAAGAATTATGACTCTCATCTGATTGAAGGAACCAAAATGACATGGAACCAGGAGCAATGCATCATTCTGGAGTGGATTGTTTTCCTATGAAAAGTATTAAGGCAGTTTGTGGACTTGAAAGGATTCTCTCTCTGAGTGACAGTAACGTGGCAGTTATTTGCATTGCTTTACAATCTTTTCTTTAAGTGGGCATAGTTTCGTACAAACATTGTAGAAAAAAAAAAGAAAGCTTTATCATATACGCACAGGGTGCCAACCGGATTTCAGTTCTAAGTAATTACCAGGGAAGCTGTTTTTCTACATTTAAAAAATACATTTTAATATTTAATACATTAGTTTCATCCATGCCATAATTAGAGAAATTAATCTTTGGTCCTATAAATTAATATTTAGTCGTTTTCTAGTCCTGTTTATCCATTTTACTTTTATTTTCTTCTTTTCTTCTTGTTCTTTAGTAAATTGGATTAAGTGAGGGGTGGTTATTTTATGAGTAACTTAAAAGCAAGCAGTTTTATATCAGGTATCAAATGTATCTACACAGCTTTGTCTTAGATTTCAGAATAAAAGCCTTTCAAAGAGTATTCTTAAAATAAAACCCACTTGATAAAAAAAAAAAAATTGCTTGATGTGGTTTTATCTTCCAAAAATGGCTACTCCTTGAGTTCTTGTGAATAAACAATGCCTCTCTATAAAACTGCATTTCAGCAAATCTGCACATTGAGCATCTCAACTAGAGCAAGTTTCTGAAAACAGGCTCAATTTGTGGCTTGTGGTGAAGCCTTCATAAGCAGTTTTCCATTAACCCTCTGGAAAGTATTTCTGTATATCTAATTTTGAATCATTTATTAAGGCAGCCATTTAGTTTTAAAGTGCAATAAACATAATATGAATATATTATGCAAATGTACAGCTCCTTCAAAAATTTTTATTTTCTAGTAGTTTGTAATTTTAAACTATTTTTTTATATCTTTTTATATTTATAGAGAGTAATTATTTTATCTTCAGTGCATATTTATTTCTATTTTACTTTTGACAGATAGACAGAGACAGAGACAGAGACAGCTAGAGAACCGAACTGTGGGAACTCCCCAGTTCAGCACGTGGGTCCTGCCTGGGCCGGAGCCGGGATTCGATCCTCGGTCCTCGGGGCCTCAAAGCGAGCGCTCAACCCGCTGAGCCGTCCCGGCTTTCCCAGTTTGTAATTTTAATAAGAAAATATCTGCTAGTCATTTCATTTTTTGTAGTTGGTTGATTCAGTTATGTTTCATCAGGTGTTATGTTTTGATTATGAATCTTTTCACCCAGCTAAAAGAGAGGAAGCTGGAATGGCTCAGCGGGTTAAGTGCTCGCTTTGCAGCCCCAGGAACCAAGGATCGAATCCTGGCCTGGACCCATGTGAAATCATATGCTGAACTGGGGTGTGCTTCCCATGTGGGAGGCCCCCAGTTCAGTTCTTACCCCCCAGGTTAACCCCTGGCTCGAGGGGGCGTGCCTCCCATGCGAGAGTCCCCCAGCCCAGTTCCCATCCTGTGCGGCCCCCCACCCACCTGTGTGGATAAAACCGTGTTGAAAACTGATGATGTACAACTATGGAGACTGCTCTGGGCCCTTTCCCTTCTCTCTCTCTCTCTCTCTCTCTCTCTCTCTCTGTGTCAAAAACAATAAAAGAAATCTTTTTGAAAAGCTAAAAGAAAATGTATTATGTGCTATAAGTTATCAATTTTTTTATCAGTTTTGTAAATGTATACAATTAAAATATTTTTTCCCAGTTAAATGTTAGGATTTATTAAAATATCTGTTTTACATCTGAATATACTTACTAAGTTTATCTCTCCATGAAACATGTTGATAGTCAGAATTTAAGTAGTTATGACCCTGTTTGTTTTTCTTCAGTGCAATACAGAATGAAAATTACCTTAATATTCTTAGGGGTCACAAAATACCTTTTTATTTTGACTGATCATTCAGTTGTCGAGAACTACAAGTAAGTCTTGTTGCCTTCCATATTCTATATTTATATATATTCAATTGCATACTATACATTTCTCATTTGGTACTCTATAGATAATTCAAACAAAACCATCTCACTTGTACAGCATACTTTCATTGATGACTTTTCTCTGTCGTTAAATAGGAAAACTTTCACACTTTGGGTAAAATATAAAATATGCCTCTAACTACAAATTCTAATCCCTATTACCATTTTCTTAGTTACTGAAACAAATCTGTACAGTTTTCTGAAATAGCTCTGTAGATGGAGAATTCCCTTCATTTTTTCTCTTCCAACCAATTTTGTGAGTTTCTAATAGGATGTTGAAGCTTTACAAAGAAGAAATGTCTTGACTCCTGTTAATGAGTATTTGATTCGTTCTCAAAGTCATTTGTAAAAGGATTACCTTAACTGTGCTAGATATTGGCAATACAGTGGTTAAACAATTCATGAGGTCTTTGTTGTCATGACATACACATACTCATCGTTGGCAAATTTCATAGTTCTTAGCTTTTGACATACAAGGACATTGATTGATATTTGTTGCAGGATTGTCTCTTTGGCTTCAAGTACGTATTATTGCTATTTTCACCATTCTCATTTCACCCAGACAAGAATTCTTACATATCTTGATGTTGTTCATACTCTGTTGGTTCTGGGTATTTTGTACAAAGCTGACCCTGTGTCAAAACAGCGCAGGAATAACAGCAAGAGTATCATCTAGAACAATAACAAAGAAACAATGAGGGGGGGTGGCGAATACTAAATACTTGTTTACATCTTTATAGTATTTTATTTTATGAACCTATTTCATAAATTCTTTAATTTTTACTTCAAATCTCTGTAACTTCTTAAATCTCGCTTGTATGAACCAATAGCAAGTTTTTCCATATTCTTGTCATTCCATATGATTCTCCGAGATTTTCAGAGATTCTTTGGCATCATTGTTTCCCAAATACGTGGAACAGTACTTCGTGTCTAACACACATTCATTGAATTAATGAATGGGGTATGAATTAGGAAGCTTCTTACTGAGAGTAAGGAAAACTACGTTACTTTGGGTCTTCTGAGAATCAGTTGCCAAGACGGACTTCCACATGCAATCATTTGTAGTAATTGAAGAAAATAGCTTTGAAAGAAAAAGAAAAGGCAGAACGAGCAGAGGTTAAGAGAGTCTCGAACTCAAGATGCAAGTCTGGCACCTGTAAAAGGAGAGAGATCAGGAACAGTATTTGTGAACAAAGGACCTCAGACAGCAATGCAGACCTGAGGAATTCTCAGCTGACCGAAATAGCTCTAGAACAAACCTTGCTATTCAGAAGAGTCCTGGGTTGGACAAGTGTAGTACACATGCCGGGCGCAGCCTGGGAGAGTGTCTGCATTAATGATGCGGTAGCTGGAGGTCACCCACCAAATATTCTCCTCAGAGAAGTTTCTCTTTAATGAGAATCTTGCCTACCAAATGCTATCTTTGATTTTCAAAAATAAGGAGTATTTCCTATCTAATGCAATAGTAAGTCAAGAGGTAAAAGACACCTCAACCTTTGTATATTCACCTCATAAACGATATCATCAATTTTCGGATTGTTTCTAACTATGCTTTGTTATTGTCTGATTTGTCTTTATCCTCACTTTAGTAGCAAAAATATCTGTAGAAGTTTGAGACATCATTTTTAGATACAACAATATCCAGAAGACTTAAAGAGAGAGCATGTTTTCTTGCATGTTTCTTAGGAGCCTATAAGATTTTCCCTCATTGTTTACACTGATTTTGGTCATATGCCTATTTTTCTTCTAATCACAGGCTAGGAGAATTAGGCTATACTTAAGTTAATCACGTTAAACCTGAATCTGGGGATGGGACAACCAACCTTGAGGAGTAAAGATGCAAGAGGGAGGCTTGAATATGCTGACTATATGTTGTATTAGTGAGCAAAATGAAGGAAATGTATACTGTCAGTCAACCAATAGCACATACCATGTTGAACAACTGGAGAGTCATTTACGGTCATTGTCAGAGATTTCATTATAACCTGTTAGCTGAGCACAAAATCCAGTTTCTTTTTCTGCATAATAAATGTGAACTATATTTGCTAGACCATACTATATTTTGATGTAGAAATTTAGGTAATGTACCATGGAATATGTCAAAGAACTTTATTTCAGCACAAAAAGTAACCTTTTCCCACATGTATTGTAAAGAACTATGTCTTGTCCTTTTTTACTCTCCATAAACTCAACCTATGCTTTAAATGTTATACATTTAATAAGTTCTTTTTCAAGATCTTTCTGGAAGAGGTATCTAGGGGGAAAGCTTGCACCATTTATTATGATGTTAGCTGTAGGATTTTTCTATGGTCTTTACTATGT
>PVKE010026964.1:0-21943 GCA_004027555.1 Craseonycteris thonglongyai
GAAATAAACCTTAAAGGGTGACATCCCCAGCCTTCAACAACTCCTAGGGAGACCTTTTTGGCCTGAGGCGGTGTTTCTGCCCCCCCCCAACCCCCCCATGAAATTGTGGCTACTCAGCTTAAAGTCACATCCTTCAGAGACCAGCTCCCTGCTCTCAGAAGGCACCAGAAGGAGGAGACATGCAATAAGCAAGATTGCAGGGTGTGGCTGTGTATTGTTATTATTTTGTATAAACTGGGGCCCCCGTGGAAATGCAAATGGCACAAATGGTATATAGAGATATATGTGCCCCCTTCCGGCTCCTGTCTCCCAGCTCTCTGGCTAGAGACATCTCATTACCAATTAGGTGTAGACGCAGCGATATTTTAGGCCCAGACACACACAGATGTGTATTTCTTTTTTAACACCAATGGTGGCGTCTTGAGCGCAGTCTGGCACCTTGCCCCTTCTCTTGGTGTGTCATGTCGATGGTTCCTCACCAGTCTCCTGCTGTTATAAGCCCGCTACTGCGGTCAGTTCACACAGGTACTTACCGTGGGGCCCACAAGCCCAAGCGCATTTCTAGTTTAGGCTGACCCCACCATCTGCTCTAATTGCACTGTCCCCCACCCCGTCCCCCCTTCCACACCCCTGCAGTCCACATGAATGGGCTGGTTGCGGGGAGGTGGGGTGGTGCCTTCCATGGGGTATTCAGAGGTGACGTTGGGCTGATGGGTGAGGAGCCAGCCGTGCAGGGACAGGGGTCTCCTGGTAGAAGGACCAGCATGGCTGGAGATGAGGTGGGCCTCACGGGGGTGAGGGGCCGGAATTGGGTTCTATGGCTGGTGCCACGGGACCGCAGTGGGTAGGAGTGGAAGCTGGGAGCCCAAGTAGAAGACCACACAGTCACTGAGGCAAGAGATGGTGGGCTCACCAGCTGGTGGGAGCCGTGGTGAAGAGACCGGGCATGATCTGGGGAACACGTTAAAGGTAGAGTTGACAGAACTTGAGTGGAAGGCAGTTCGGGCCCGGGGAAGCTGCCCTCGGCTGCCCTGAGCTGGGACCCATCATTGAAGCAGGGCCCCTGTGGCTGGCCCTTCCCTGGAGGCGGCCTGGGTTGGAGCTTCAAGGTGACCTGGCCTAGAATGGATTCCACAGTGTGGCTAAGCCTGAGCCCTCTAGGTGTCCTGACACACAAGGACAAGGCGCTGGAGGAACGGGCATGCCGGGTGTGGCTGGCGTTGTGTAGCTTAGAATTCAAAATTCCTGATCAGGGGAGGTGGGGCTGGGGAGAGCCCAAGGGTGAGGCTCATTAGAACTTTATTGACTGTCAACACTAGAAGAAGCCTTAGAAGGTTCTGGATTTGGAAGAAAAATATGGTTTAAATGGTCATTTACATTCATGCCCTTTAAATAGTCATTTTAAAGAACTAAAGCAATAACAGATATTGTTCATTGAGCACTTACTATGCACCAGGGTCTAAGCCAACACATCCCATTATTTCATTTCAATCTTCCAGTCCCAGCTGAGACGCAGTCCCAACTGCCTCCCTGACTCCAGTGAACATTGGAACCACCATGGGCACCCGTTTTTTTTTGCAGCCTCTTTGTTTACAGCTGACAAAAGCAAGACCCAACCAGATGGAGGCAGGGTGTGACGCAGACACAGTTAAGAGAAAGCAAAGGATCTTGGAAATGCGATTCTTGGCCCAAGAGAGAGCAGGCACCTCTATGCCTTTGAATACCCAACCTGCCGTATTGGCTCCCAGAGAGAATGACTCAAGAACTACTTCCTCCAGCACAAAACAAGGGCTGTATTGCCCTCCAGTTGTTTTCTGAATGACGGTCCTATAATCGTAATTTTTGCTAGTCAGGTCCATAGAAAACTATCCCGTGATTGCAATGAACACATTTTAAAGAACCACACCAAACATGGGCGGGCCACACGCTTCTTCCCCATAGTCTGTAATGGTGAAGCTTCCGGTTCTGCATTCCCTGTTTTATTTTTTAGTGTAAATTCATTCATTTATTCATCTCAGACCTCTTTGAAGTCTGTTGGGTGACAGGCACAATTCTAGGTGCTGGGGACACCTCAGGAAGACCTGTCCTCATTCTGATGAGGGGCCCAGACCAGGAACACAACAGAGATGTAAAATACATTGAAGGGTCAAGGGTGAGAAGTGCTTTGGACAATGACTAAAAGGGAAGGACGAGAGCATTTCCGTGGCTGGTGAAATGTTTAGAAGGTGAGAGTGAGCAGTGGGGGGAATTGGTGGTCTAGGAAGAGAACACAGCACGTGCAAAGGCCCAGAGGCGGGGACCATGCCTGGCACATTGACGGAACAGCTGGGAACATGGAAGCTGGAACGCCGGGACTGGGGAGGACTGGAGGGTCTCTGGCCCTTTTTGAAGGACTACGCCTTTTGCTCCTGGTGAGGTGGGGGTCTTTGTGTTTACAAGCAGTACTGGTGGTGCCTGACTTATTTTTTAGCAGGATCACTTTGGTTTCTGTGTTGTAAATAGACCGTAAGGGGTCAAGGTCAGTAACTGGGACACAGTTTAGAGGTTCTAGCAATCATCACACGAGATGGCGACTTGGCATAATGGGTTGAAGAATGTCGCGTTCCCCAACCCCACCCCCCACTCCCATGTGTGTCTACTTGGAACTTCAGAATGTGACCCTCTTAGGACATAAAGTCTTTGCAGATATACTTAGTTAAGGAGCTTGAAATAAAATCACCCTGGGCATAGGGTGGGCCCTAAATCCAATGAGTGGTGTCCTTATACAAAGGAGAAGACAGAAAGACACACAGAGGAGGTGATGTGAGGAGATAGAGCAGTGTTACTCCGGCCAAGGAACTCAGCAGCCATCAGTAGTGGGAAGAGATGGGAAGAGATGAGGATGGATTCTCCCCTTCCCCCCCAGAGGAAACACACCCTGCTGCCCTGTCATCTCGTGTTTTTAGTTTCCAGGATCCTAAAAAAATTAATGTCTGTCGTTTTAGCCACCAAGTTGGTGGCAATCTGTTCCAGCAGCCTATGAAACAAAGTATACTTGTGTTTGAAAATTGATGATCAGAGCTGGGCTATATTTTGGAAATAAAAGCAAGAGGACTTGCTGTCGGATTGGATGTGACGTGCGAGCGAATGAGAGGAGTCCGCGCTGGTCCAGGTAGTTTGTTCTCCGTGTCTGGAAGGATGGTGGAATGGAGGGCTGGGTGGGGAGAAGTTTAGGAAAGCTCATGTTTTACTTTGGAGATATTGAATCTCCGATGTCTATCAGACATCCCAGGGGAGGCCAGCCAGAGGTACACACATTCTCATCTGCCCTCTATTTTGTGTGTTTTTTATTTCCCTTGTGCTAAGAATCGTTCTTGAAGATGGTTCCACGTCAGTGCATAAAGAAATGCCTCACCTTTTTGTAGCTGTATAGTATGTGGATGGACCATCTTACGTCACCAGAATTGGGTGTATTTTCGAACCATTACATGAAGGAAACTATCTACCATTGTTTGTTCTTCCACGGCAAATACGTTCTGAGTGCTACGCTGTATCTGCCCTGAGAGGAATCGCTTCAGGAGGAAGGAGGTCGTTTGGTGACGTGGGAGAGGGGATAAGTTTCAGACCCCTCATCCTCCGTGAAATGGGGTCCTTGTGTCCTAAGAGAGACAACCCACACTAAGCCCCGCTGCACATTTTGAAGCAGGCAACCAATGCATGGCACGGTAATCAAACAGACCCGGTCGCTGCCACAGAGGAGGTCTGAGGGTCATGATTGTCATTGGTGCCCTTTGTCCTTTGCCCCCACGGGATCCTGGCAGTGACTGTGAGCTGAGCACCACCTCGTTCCCATTTTGCAGATGGGATCATCATCAGATAATGAGTGGGAACTGGGTCCCAGCCAGCCCTGCCCGGGTTCCATTCAAATGCTGAAGGACAAGCATCAGCCACTGAGGCCAAGAGTGAATTCTGTGGACCCCACCCTGCAGCCCCCCAATGAGGAAAGACTGGAGAATCCTCCCTCCCGCCTTTCAGGATTCCACAGACGTATTTGCATAAGAAATGAAGCTCCATCAGCGCTCCGCCCTGCCTAGCGATTTACAATTCCCCAAGCAGGGCGGGCCCACTCCCTAGGTTGAGCCTCACACTGCACTCCCCTGCCCGGATCCCATTTATTTCTATGGACTCTTCCGTCTTCAAAAGAGGAGGCCCTCAAAAAACAGAAACGTCCAAAACAAGAAAATAATAATAAGGAGGATTACGGCGACTTCTGAAAGTTTACATTGAACAGACAGGCTTTATTTTTCTTTCAAATAAGAAATGCAATGCAATATAGTTATATTAAAAAGAATAATTAGGGATCGACGAAAACCTAACAGAACTGTTCAGAGGAGGGGTCTGGGGCCAGCGATGGCCTGGGCTCAGTTCTTGCTTCTGTCACTTCATAGCTGTGACTTTGTAAACAGGTGAACTTCCGTCATCCTCAGTTTCCCTACAAGCGCCCTGGATTCCCCCGGGTAACATTTGCCCATTGCTGTGGGCCCAGCCGCTCCTTAGAGGTTCTGTCTCTGGGTTTTATTTGAAGGCAGTCACAGTGGGAGGCCCCACGTGTGCCACTGCCTGGCGTTCCCTGTGTGTGTCTTGGTGACAGCAGGGTGCTCCCACTTGGGTGGATGTCCAGCCTCATGGGTGGGATCAGGGCTCACCCGACTCGTCCAGGGTGCTCAAATGGCTGTGGCTGTGCCATGCGTGACTGAAGCAGGGGAAAGGGACTCTCTGGGGTGAAATGAAGTTCCTGGACAGAGAAGCAGGCAGGGAGGGAACAAGGTGGACGGAGACCCCGTGGTTCTCACGGCTCCCTCCCCAGCGCTTGCTAAGGCCTTTTCAAAACAGAGGCCAGGAGAGGAGGTCACACGAGAGGTCAGAGCAATTGGAAGCGGAACAACTGGTGGATGAATGGACACTGGCTTAGCCTTCCAGAGAACCCCACGAAGTTCTAAGTTGTTCGAGAACCCCCACTGTGAATGGGTTTCCTGCCCTTTTGACCAAAGGGTTCCTTCGTCCCAAGGACAAATCATTCCTTTCTGGGACTCGCCTGTGCTGGCCTCTCATCCTGCTGGTCCCAGGCAGCTGGCCTGCAGACTCAGCTCCAGGGCCAGCCGTTGACCCGGTATCTTTGCCAAGTGACCATGGCAGCTGCCGCCTCCCTGTGTCCCAGAAGCCAGGGCCATGACTAAAAGGCTCAATCTGAGGCTGGCCCGGGTCCCAACTGTCCTCGTGGCTGGCAGGGGATAGAGCCAGGTGGCTCTGCTTCTGAAGTGGGGGCCGTGAGCCCACGCCTAGTGGCCCCTCTCCTTCACTTCTCTTAACCAGGCTTCCCGCTCCTTTGCTGCCTCTCTCCTTCCACGTCCAGAAGCTCTGGGCGGGGCAATGGTCTCCGCGAACATAACCATCTTCAAGTCCACACACTAGTCTTTAAATATCTGAACAGCAGTCGTAGTTGCTCATTCACTCCCATTGCCCACATTCTATGAAGCTTTTCTTCTCTGCATGCAGAATTTCATCCTTTTCTTTCTTTTTTGGGGATTAGCAGAGATTCATTTTCTAGGTTCCAGCTGTTAATACTGATATTTCAGGGATGCTGGGATAGCTCAGCAGGTTGAGCACTTGCCTTGCAACGGCAAGGTGCGGAGATCGAATCCTGGCCCCGGCCAGTGCAAGCCCATAAGCTGAACTGTGGTGCAGCTGGTAACCACCGGGATGGCAGTGAAGGTTCTCACCACCCATGAGGGAGGCTCCCAGTTTGATTCCTGCCCCATGTGGCCCCAAATCCACCTGTGTGGAATGAAACCATGTCACAACTAATGATGTACAACTACGGAGACTGCTTTGGGCCCTCTCCCTTCTCTTTATCTGTCTCCCCTTCCCTCCCTTCCTACTGCATGGGAGAAACCCCTCTGCAGTGGGAGAGGCTGATACCTAGAGAAGCAAGCTGTAGGTCACATTCTGATTTCAGAGATAGTAGGTGATGTGTGAAAAACCGAGAATCAATGAAATGTGGTAGAAGAAAGGAAGAATGGATATATATAGAGAGAGAGATAGCAAGATGGTGTGAGCAAGAGATAAGACTTCATGTGAGGGCATGGGCGGGGGTGGGGTGAAAACATCTCTGATCACCTGGATCCAGCCATTCCTGAAGCTGACGTCAGGAAAGAGCCGGCAAAGACCCTGCTGTTGTTTCTTAAGCACCTATGAATCAGATTGATGTAGTTCACAATGGAGAGAGGCTGGACTGATTCATCTGCTTTTGACCCCATTAATTGCCCAGACACAGGTGACAGAAAAGGGTTTCCTTCTCTGTCACCTCCTGCTGAGGACCTGTGGTGGCTGGCATGGCCTGAACTGAGCAGGTGTGCAGCAGACACCTGTGGACTTGACCTGGGGTCTCCACAGAAACTCCTTGGCTGGCAATGTCAGAAATCTTAGCTGAAAGTAGCTTAAATAAAAAAGTGGGATTTATTGGCTTGTACATGTGACATTTAAGAGAACGCAAGCTTCAGGCATAGGTACTAGGTGCTCACAGGACTCTTTCGGGGCCTTCTGGGCTCTGCTTTCTTCTCGGCTGGCTTCAATCAGATGACTGCCCTTGGGACGTGACTCCTGCTCAGACGCAGACCTTCCAAGTTAGCCATCCCAGTGGAAAGAAACTTTCTTCCTCCAAAAGAATTCCGAGCGCCTAGAATGGAGCATCGGGGGGCCACTGGACAGGTGCCCATGGGGAGTCTGTCACCTTAGGGATACCGGAGACTGGGCGGGACTATGCTGATGGGCCATGCGAGGTCATATGACCCGGAGTGGGTGGGGCATCCACTGCAGAAGAAGATGCAGACTGAAAGGGATGGAGAGATGGCCCCTCACATGAAAACTGGGGTTCTGTTACCAGAAGGGAGGATGGGTGCCCAGTAGGTATTCCCAACAATTCTACCCCTCTCTTTGGGGTTCACAGCCTCCTAGGGAAGGCCCCCAAATGTAAGGTGACCAGATTTTAACATTGGTAAAGCGGGACACCATTGACCGGGGGGGAGGGGGTTCTTGATTAAAAATTGGGTCTATCTCCCGCCGTTCCCTAGCTTGTCGTGCATTCTTTCCAAAAATCGGGACTTTTTTAAAACGCCGCGGGACGCGGGACAAATTGTTAAAAATTGGGACTGTCCCGCCAAAAGCGGGACGCCTGGTCACCTTACAAATGGTAGCTAACTGCTCCTCAGGGCCTGGCCATTCCCCGAGACGCTCTTCCTTGGGCCGCCTTTCAGGGATCTCTCAGCACTTGCTGAGTGCTGGGGCCTGACTTTTCCCCTGCAGAAATGAAACAAAGGAGGCCGGGAAGGGGCATCCCTTGAGGGGCTTGGGCCAGGAACCCTTTCTGGGCACCATTGCGTGACTTCCCTGCTCTGTGCCTACAACAAAATGTGGTCTTAATACAGCGTGTTTGACAACACAGTCAGGATTAAAGGGCAGCCCTAATTGACCAAGGGGTGGGCTTCCACCTGTTTACTCTCCGGAGTAATTCCGCGTGGCAGGCGTGATTAGTCATGTCATTCTCGTGCCATTTCCTGGGGAGAAGATATCCAAACAGTTCGTGGCTGGGAGGCATGACGCTGAGCAGGCACGAGCCCCTTAGGGCCACAGGAAAGATGGAACAAGTGTCTCTGAGCTGGGCTCGACCTGGTGGCAGATCCCTAATCAGCCCAGGCGGAAGCGGCTGCCTGTCTAAAGAAGCTGGGTTCCCAACCCCACCCCGGCCCGGCCCTGCCCAGCTGGGTGACCTGAAGTCAGTGCATTGTCCTCCCGACTACCTCCTTTCGTCATCTGTAAAATGGGGCTCCTGTGAGACTGCCTGAGATGACGCTTCTAAAGTGCTAGGCGTGGTGTCTAGCACATAGTAGGTGCTCATTAAAGAGGCGTGGCAGCTGTTGTTAGTATTAGTATGATTAGCTTTCGCCATTTTCCACACTGCCACTAGCGGAAATTTTTAAAATGCAACTCTGGTCACATCAGCCTCTTATAACCGCTTCTGCGCCTCCAGTGGTCTTATTCTCTTGAAGCTGCGTTTCTCAGCCTTGGCAATCTTGACACTTTGGGCCTGATCATTCTCTTTTGTGGGGGCATCCTGTGCACTGTGCGATGTTTAGGACGCGGGTCTCCACCTACGAGATCCAGTAGCACCCTGTCTACCACGTGAGGTTGGGACAACCAAAACTGTCTGCAGACCACCAAATGGGCCCTGAAAGGGTTGCCCCTCCTCCACAGTGCCCCCTGCCCTGCTGAGAACTCATGCCTTAAACCCAGCCTGGAGCCGTGTCACGGCCTCCCAGGCCTGTGTGTTCTGGGTCTGCCTCCCACAGACCCCTCTGCTCTCATCCGCACAAGGCTTCCTTTGGTTCTCTTTGCTTCAGCCACTCAGGTCTGTCTCTGCCACCGGGACTTTGCACCTGCTCTTCTCTCTGTGAGGAGCCTACCCTGTCCTCCCTGGCCTCTTTACCTCTGATGCAGCTTTCTCAGGAAGTCCTCCCGATTTGCCCCAAGTGTCTGGATCTCCCTCAGTATCGTCTCTCGCTGCCGTGGCTCCATTTGCAGCACATATCATATGTTTCTGTGTGTGATTCTTTCATTAAAATGCGACCCCCTCGCCCAGTAGAGTGTAAACTCCCTCAGCGTCCGGAACGAGTGTCCTGTGTCCAGGGGTTGGCGCCCAGTGGCGTCTTGCTGAATGTTGGATGGATGAAGGAGCAGCTTCATCTGCAGCTAGCGGCTGGCCGGCTCCCAGCCAGTGCCTGGGGCTTCATTGCACAGGAAGAGCCCTGGGTTGGATGCAGCCCCGGGGAATGGCAGACAACGCTTTTGTCTGCTTTTGTTTGGACACTTTCTATTGGTGTATAACATACATAAAATCAAACACCACTGATCTTAAGTATCCAGCTTGATTGGTTTCCCCAAAGGTGGTATTGTGGGGAGCCAACCCCCAGATCAAAATACAGAACGCTGCCAGCACCCCACAGTCCCTTCTACTCCATATCCCACCAAAATGTGACCACGGATCTCACCTCTCTCATCACAGAGGAACCGTGTCGGTGGTGGGATTCACATTCGTCAGATTTCTCCAGAGACACTGGACCGATTGGATGTTAAAACATACAGAGAAAGATTTATTTCAGGGCATGGGCTCACACAATTAGGAAGGCTGGCAAGTCCAACATTGGCAGGGAGGCCGGGCAGGCTGGGGACCCAGGGAAGAGCCAGAGTTGCAGTTCAAGTCTGAATGTCATCTGCGGGCAGGGTCTGTTCTTGCTTTGGGAGGCCTGGCTTTTGCTCTGTTCAGGCCTTCCACTGATTAGATGAGGCCCACCCACATTGTAAAAGAGGGCGATCGGCCTTACGCAAAATCCGCTGGCTTCAACATTAATATCATCCCAAAGACTATCACAGGCACATCCTGCATAGTGTTTGATCACGTGCATAGTGTTTGATCACATGCATAGTGTTTGATCACGTGCCTGGGCACCGTGGCTCAGCCAAGTTGACACACAAAGTTAACCATCACAGACATAACGAAAACCAGATAGCATATCCTCTTTTGTGTCTGTTTCTTTTGCCCAACATATCCATGTGGTTCAGTAGCTGTAGCTCATTCCTTTTCTTTGCTGCGTAATAGTCCGTTGTATTAATGTATGACCGTTTATTTTTACCATTAATGGACATTAGGGCTGTCATAAATAAAACTGCCGTGAATGTGCTTTGGTGGACATAAACGCTCATTCCTGGAGTTGTGCAGATGCCAAGGTACACGGCACACACACGTTTTACTTAGTGGGCGCTGACACCCATCTCCACAGTGCATATATTAATTTGCATTTCCCCCAGCCGTGCATGAGTGCTTCGAGTTCCTTCAGAGCCTTGAGGGCCCTGGATGTTGTCAGCCATTCTGGAAGGTACGGATTGGTAGCTCATTGTAGTTTTCTTTTCATTCTTTTATTTTACTTTTTTTCTTTTTTTAACTGCTAAATTTATTGGGGTGACATTCGTTGGTAACAATTACATAGTTTCCAGGTGTACAATTCTACATCACATTGTCTATACATAGCATTATGTGCTCACCACCCATAGTCAGGTCTCTTTCCATCACCATATATTTGTCATTGTAGTTTTAATTAAGCCTTTGTTTAAAACGATCTTCTGTTGGATGAAATCTAAAACAGACTCCCACACACCCCGAGAAGTTTCCTTTTATCAGGACCATGCTATGCGTCTGTTTTTAGAGACAAGAAGACTAGCATGTCCCTTGTACGTTCTCTCTGTTGTGTCAGGCTGGGGACTTTATAGAGTCCACCTTGTGTCATCCTCAAGACAGTGCTCAAAAGAGGTGGACAACCCTGGGGATAGAAGAGGGACAGGTAACAATGCTCCCAGGCCCCCAAAGACCTGAGCATGCAAATGAGACGCCAGGTTCTCACTCCCTGGGGAACTGATTCAGCAATGGCTTCTGTGACTGGCATGGTGTGAACGTGACAGATGTTCCCACACAGAGAAAAAAGCCCTTGATGGGAGCCGCGCAGGAATCGCCTGGGTCTTGAGTGCCCGTTTTCTGTCCCGGTGGCCCTGCATCGGGACCACAGGCAGCAGGTCTGGGAAATGGAGGCTTTGCCCGCGGTTTTCATGAAGACGTGTGTCCTGGTGGTCAGTATAACATTCAGCCCCTGGGGCTCAGGGCTGGAAACATAGTCTTACCACCTGTCAGTAAAGGCGATAGGGAAAGGCTGTTTTGCTGTGTGAAGGCATTTTTAAGAGTCTGTTGTCATTGTCTCTTCTTTAAGAGAGAACATTTGAACACTAGAAAGCAGGTAGAAAATGAGAATAAGAATGAATGCTCAGATTTAATACATTTCATCTATCGAAAAAGGCAACCTTTTGTCCCTGGTTTTCTGTGGACTACTGGAAAATTCACCGCAGACTGGATTTTGTGAACTGGGGTGACAGAAAAGTACAGACTTTGGTGCCAAACCTGGGTTTGGATCCCAGGCCTGGGACTCAGGGTTGTGTGACCTTGGCAAAGTCACTCATCTTTTCACAATCCAGTTTCTGGGTTACGTGTGGACAGCACCCAGCAGTACCCCACCCGTGTCAGGGTTCCGTTCTAGTTGAATGAATTTCTGTTGTATTTTAGAACAGGAATCCTTTAGCTGCAAGTGCAAAAGCTCAGACACTATGAAATCAGAAAGTGCTTTTCTTATTTGGGGTGCAACTCCTTTGACAGTACAATCTGATGCAAGGTTATTGAACAGTCTTTTTTTTTTTGAGAGAAGGTCAGCGGGGGAAGGGGAAGAGCCCAGAGCTGTCTCCATAGTTACACATCGTTAGTTGTGACATGGTTTCATTCCATACAGGTGGATGTGCAACCAGGGCCTCCTGCATAGAAGGCAATGAGCTTTGTCGCCACTCTGGTGATTAACAGCGTAGCATGTAGGGTTTACACAGGCCGGGACCGGGAATCGAACCCCCGACCTCATAATTGTGAGGCAAGCACTCAACCACTGAGCGATCGCAGCATCCCTGAACAGTGTTTATTGATCCCTGCTGGAGTGAGTGGTCATATGGTGGGCTTTGGAAATACTAACGTGTTGGGTACTGAGGTGTTTCCTCAGGCCTCACGAGGGGCTGTGGTAGAGCGTGTAGCATCTGCAGTGTGTTTATTACCTTTCTACAGTTGGAACAGCGTGAATTCTGGTGTACATCTGGGCTTCAGACGCCAGGAACTAAATTCAGATGTACTTAGGGGAGAAACAAAAAAAGATATGTATCATCTTGCGGACCTACCAAAAGCCAGCTGCAGCTGAGCATGATGTCTGTCTGTCTGTCTCTGTGCCCTCTCGTCACTCAGCTCTGAGTGTCTCTGCTTCTCTTGGAGCATCAGCTCCATTCCCATCCTGCCTCTGACAGTGGAGAGGGCTGGAGGCCGGATCTGGCTCAGGCGGGGCGGCCCCTGCACTGGATGGGGGTGGGCAGCCTGCAGGTGCCCAGCGCATCGGGGAGGGCTGAGTTCTATGGCAGGCAGCCCTTCACTTAGTGGACATCCCAATCCAAGCGCAGCTACTTGGTGGAGCCTCTTGTCTCTGCCTCTCATTCTGGCTCAGTCCCCACCACCCACCCGTGACGTGGCGGAGTGTCTGTGGTCGATTCACCTCTTGCTTCCCCAGTCCAAGCTCCAATCCTTACGTCTTCCAGAGTTTCTGTCCCTCGCAGTGGTTAGGGCTGGACAGGTTGTTCGCCCTGCTGGAACGTTCCTACCGCCTTCCACGGCGCGAAGCCAGCTCAGTTAAGACCTGCCTTTAGGATAAGACTTCTCTGACCCTCTCAGGTTCTCCCTTGACATTCCCACAGCTCCTACCCATCTTTTCTTCACAGTGTCATTTCCACTTTGTAATTATAAACGGGGTCTTTATTTCTTTAACGACCGTCACCCCAACTACACTGGCTCATCTTGACAGCAGGGCCCTGTCACACACGACTGTGTCACCTCAGCGCAGGACACACGAGTGACCGGTGAGTGTGGAATGAGCTCAAGCCTCCCTGACCCAGGGGCTCACGTGGCTAACTACTGTGCATCTCGGTATCTTCAGATCTGAACGAGAAGACCTGAGCCCATCTTAGTCCAGAGCCTAATGCGGTGGTTTTCCATTTTCTTCCTTTGTTGCATCTATTTCACAAGTGCTGACCCCCCTGGAAGGGCCCGACTCCTGGCCCCCAGCAGCCTCCGAGACTCCTCTGCGGCTCCAGACGCCCCGTCTCCCGCACAGTCTCTTAGGAGCGCTGGGCCGTGTGGCCGATCACAGCCCAGGCAGCGTCTCCGCAGATGTGGAGCTGTGGCCACGTCTCTGGTCTTGTCCCAGCGTGCTATAAAGAGGGCCGCTGGAAAGTTCTTTCCCATGAAGTGCCACATGGGGACGTGGAAGGGACACATCTTGCCATGTCTTCTGTGAACGTCACAGCCATCCTTCTGGGACCCTGACCTGTGTGGTTCTGATAGGCATGGCCGGTCTCAGAATTCTGTCTTGGAGCCTCCTAGGTGGCTGACTCAGTCACGCCAATTGCCATGGCCTGGGATTGGCTGATCCAGGCACATGACCCAAGCTGAGCCAATCAGAGTCCTTCCCTGGGATTCTCTTATCTCCACTGGTGATGTCAGGTGGCCCTGGGACTAAACCCCGTGTGGCCACAGTTCTGGCCGCAGGGAGCGGCCATTCTGACAGACTAACGCTGGCCTGACAACAGAATCGAAGGCCCTTAGAACCGCAATAACCCTATTAACTGAACCCCCGTACGTGCCAGGCACTTTGCACACTCTTCCCTGAAGTGCTCAGGACGGGAGAAGTAAGACGGACGAGGCGAGGCTCCTGGAGGTTCAGGCGCTTGCCTGCGGCTTCTCTGTGGCGGGGCCAAGGTTCCGTCCCAGTGGGGACTGCCGGAAACCCCTGCAGCCCGTGCACTGGGCCGGGGGAGGCGTGCCAACTGCCCGTTGGGGGAGTCCCCAGCCACGGAGCTTGTCTCGCCCTAGGAAAGTGGAGGTTATCTTCTGTGCAGCTCTGTTATCACAGTGGGCACGGGTGGGCACGCGCCTGGCTGGGTGTGGGGTGAGCGGAGGCCCCGTGCCAAGGCTCTGATGCCTCCCTTTCCTCCCCCGCCCGCCCTCAGGGCAGATGCACTGAGACCCACAATGGAAGCTACTCTTACCAATACCTGGGAGACAAAGGGCTGCCTTTAGGAAAAAGAAAGTCCCTTTGCCCAACACCATGCCTAACGCCCAGTTAAACAAACAGCTGCAAAGCACACCCACCCCAAGGAAGCAGTTAGGCAAAAAAAAAAGCCTACCTCTCACACTGGAGCATCCCCATCCCCGGGCCAGGTGGCAGGAAAGCCCCGGCAGCCTTGCCAATGGCCAGAGCAGTCGCTGGCAAGCTTTGGAGTTGGGGAGCCCCAGCTCCTGGCTCCAGCAGCCAGGACAAAGAGCTGAACGGCTCCTGAGCGGGGCGCCCTGACCCAGGATGGGGCTGGGGGCTCTCCCGAGGCTGGAAGGCCCCTCCACGCCAGATTTCCAGCAGCCTCAGGATGTGGAGAAAGCCCAGCTTACCACATCCCCTTGGCGAACTTTGCCGAGAACGTACCAGCTTTCAACACCATGCTTGTTCTCCATCAATGGGCCCCATTATAGGCACACGGTCCCGGCTCCGGGGCTGGTTCTGTGCCCTGGCCAGACTCTCCAACCAGGGGACCCGGGCTACTCCACTCGCTTCCTTGGTGTTGGGAAGCATCCCCAAGGTCTTGCCCAAGAACCCTACCAAGGAAGTTTGCTCTTGTCCCCATCAGCGGAGGGACAGAGCTGGAGGAAATGCCCTGCCATCCTCCCTCGGGGTGGTGGAGCCTTCGAGGTCCCCGATGTGGCCCCTTTCCCATCGCCTTCCACTAGACTCCCCATTCAAGCCCAGACAGGACTCAGCAGACTACCACCTGGGGCCCAAACCTGGCCCCCACCTGCTTCTCTAAATAAAGTTTTGTTGGAACAGCCATGGCATTTGTGTAGGCACCGTTGTGTATGCCTTTGCCCGATAATGGCAGAGCTGAGTGGTGGTGACAGAGACTGTGTGTCCCACAAAGACTCAAATTTTCACTACCTGGTCCTCCGAAGAAAAACTGCCCATTGGTGGTAGGTTCGAGGCGGGCTGTCGAGAACGTAATGGATGGTGGTTTCTGTCTCCAGCTCACTGGATTGACTCCTGCACTGGACAAATACTACCTGGCGTCTCCTCTATACCGAGCTCTGAGCTGGATGCTAAGGGTACAGTGATGGACAAAGTCTTCCCACTGCTTTGCCCTCAGGGTACATACAGCAGGGCACATGTACTTCCTTCCATGCGCTGCTGGGTGCTGTAGAGAAAAGGGTCCTGTGCTACGTGGACCCAACCCAGGGTCAAGGACGGCTCCCTGGTGGGCACAATATGGCAGCTGAGACCTTGGGGGTGAGTGGGAGTTATCCAGGTCAGAGGGCCGAGGGAGAGTGAGGATGGAGAATCTTCTGGACAGAGGGCCCAGCCTGGGGGAGGCAGGGCAGGGGAGGGAGGTCCCGGGAGGGGACTCGAGGGATGAGCTTCAGGAACAGGCAGGCTGGGATGGGACCGCTGCTGCCGGGGCCCTCGGTCCACCTGACAGGTCAGGTGAGAGGCCGGGACCGTGTCTCTGTTCTTCATGACGCTGACGTTTCCCTTCTCCCGTATACAAAGCTCAGTCTCGATCCAGATCAAGAAACCGGCTTTTCTAAAGTCATGCCTCCTTCGTTAGAGTTGATTCCCTAAATTTGTTACAGTAACACGTAAGACGTCCCATCCCCAGTCCCGCGGGCCATGTGGTCCTGAACAGCCTCACGTGGCTGCCTTGTTGGAGAACCCAGACACTCCACATCCGTCCCTGCAGTGAGTGCCCCCGAAACTCCCCGCCAAGGTCACCAGGCACGAGGGGCCGCTAAAGATCAGGCTGCGCTGGGGGCCCTGCTCCCCAGCCCACCGCCCGGCTCCCTGGCGTGGGGAGCTCTAGCGGCCCCTCCTGTCTGCTTCTGCGCGGTGGGGAAGAGAGAGCACGCAGTGGCGGCAGGAGGATCCCTCCTCCATGCTGCTCCGGGAAAGTGGGTGTAGGAGCTCAGAACCCCGGGGGCCCCGAGAAGACCCGACAAGCTGGAACCATAGAAACCTGGGAGAAACGCTGGCCTTTCACAGGACAGGGCATGAAGGATCAGGGCCATCGGAAGGGACAAGCGGCCTTGCTGGACCTCGGGTCACACTGGACTCTGACCTCTGAGGGCGGGGTCTGCTTCTCCCCCATCTTTGTCCAAAGCCCTGTGTTCTGCATGTGTGGTCAGGGAGCTAAAAATATCCATTGGCTTGAACTGGGGTGAGTTCTTCATTCCTTCACTTGTTCATTCATTCATATGAGTAATTGGGCAGGCCTAGGTTGACTGCAGGGGTCCCCAAACCCAATCCAAATTAACTTATGAATGACTTACGTAACCATACCGGGATGGATCGAATCTGGCTCTGGGGTCGAAAGCTGGGTCTGGGGTCCTAAGACTAGAAAAAGGTCTGAGCACTCTCCCTCCTGCATGGACCCCTCCTTTCAGTCTAACAAGAGGCTGCCAGCTGCCCTAGGCCCACACGAGCTTCCTGACTCCAGAACTAGGCACTGGGAGAGCTTCCTAGATGCCCCAATGACAAGCTCCTGTGGGTCGTTGGCTCAGATTGGGTCACAGGCCTCTCCCTGAACCCATGGAACAGAATGGTCTCACGGGCTTGGGCTCTCACATAGTCCCCGTGGGCGGAGCCAGAGAACTTAAAGCCCAAAGTCTGACCAGGGAGTCGAGGAACATAAAGGGAGCTGAGTGATGCTGGATGTGGGACAAGGGATGCTCACCATCAGCCGCGCACTCAGCCCCCTCGGGCAGCTTTGGCCCTCACGGCGCTTATGTTCTAGCAGGAGGAGTGACCCGCATCCTGATGGCCCTCCGCCTCCTGTCCTTTCTGGCCTGAGTCTTCTCCAGGGAGAGGAGTGAAATTAGCTGTCCATTGTTGCCCAGACACTTCCTGAGAGCAACAAAGGGCCTTTCACAGTGAGAAAGAGAAGCAAGTAGACGCGGGAGGACTGGGAGTCACACAGAATTTGGTTGTTGAGGTGCCAGATGGAACATACCCAACAGGTTATGTTCAGAGTTTGGAGCTAAAACAGACACGCTCTTTTTAAAAAGTCCATATAAGGCTAACATTGCAGGTGAACCTTTTGGAATGAAGGGCACTGGGCTGGGGTGCTCAGCAACTGAAAACACATGGAAGGTTCTAGAAAGAAAAAAAAAAATCAGTGAACTGTGGGGCCCAGCTTTCTTCCAGGGTTCGCCCTTACTCTGGCTGGATGTGCTTTGCAGGGGGGACTGGGGTGCCAGGAATTGGGCCTCGGGGTCCCACCCCTCCCCCTACCACCAGGACCCTTTCCGTGGAGATTTCTAGGCGGAGGGAGCAGCAAGTGACAGACTGTGGAGGAAGAGGACACGGGAAAAGGAAGGAACAAAAAAGCAGAAGAAATCTGGAAGCCAAGACGGACTTTGCCATTATCCTGACCGCCCAGGACGACCTGAGGTGGGGGACGCCAGTGGAGTGGGGGGGGGGGGGGGGGGGGGGGGGGGGGGGGGGGGGGGGGGGGGGGGGGCTGGCGTCGTGTGAGTCTCCTGGGGCTGCTATGGAAAATGGCCACAGGAGATGCCAGGACAGCGCAGGAGGTTGTGTTTGCCTTGCAACTGCGAGGTCCAGGGGTTGATTCCCAGCCTCGGCCCATGGAAACCCACGCGCTGCACTGCGGTGCAACTGGTCTCGCCTCCCGTGCAGGGGGCCCTGGTTCGGTTCCTGCCCTGCGTGGCCCCACATCCACCTGCGTGGAATGAAACCACGTTACAACTAATGATGTGCAACTAGGGAGACTGCTCTGGACCCTCCCCCTTCTCTCTCTCACCTTTTCTCAAAAAAAAAAAAAAAAATGACCACAGGCTGGGAGACTTTACACAATAGAAGTGCTTTCTCTCTCACAGCCCTGGAGGCTAGAAGTGGGAAATGCAGGTGTCAGCACCTGGGCAGCCTTGATGGCCCCAGGAAGAATCCTCCCAGCCTCCTCCGCCTCCTGTGACCCCCTGGCCTGGGTGCGCCTCGTCACACCCGTCTCTGTCTCCGTGGTCACACGGCTTTCTTTGGTGCGTGTCTGTATGCCCTTTCTTCCTCCTGTATGATTTTCTTCCTATTTACGCCTGCAAAGGCCCATTTCCAAGTGGGGTCACATAGGAGGTGCTGGGGGCATGAATTTGGGGGGGACACTATCCAATTCACATTGGTGGCCTGATACGACTTTTCACTTGGCACAAAGGATTCCCAGAGCATGAAGAATGGATCGAAACCAACGTGGGGGCAGAGGCAGGCGTAGGGGACCTAGGCTAGGATGGGGGTGGGGGCGGTGGCGGAAGTGGATGGAGTCGAAAGAGACTTGGGAAGCAAACTCAGCAGGACAGGTGACGCTCAGGGTGAAAGGGAGAGTTTAGGCACACACCCAGGTTTTGGGGTGTCTTGTCAGCTAAGTCACCAGTGACCCCTGTGTGGCGGGTTGTCAGAAAGGATGTGAAATAGACACACAGAAAAGCAAATGGAAAGACAGGAATGAGAGCTCCGGCTCATTGACATCCCGCGGGATGGTGAGCACTTAAGGCATCTTGTTGAATGAATGAGTGAATGAACACATGAATGAGCGAGGAAACAGGAGACAGGAGGAAGGAGGCGGGGGAGGGATCATGGCCTGAGAGCCACGCCCGCACCCCTGCACCTGGCAGGCAGGGTGTCTCTAGACTGATGCACGAGAAGGGGGTGGTGAGGTGTGGGTTGAGCTACTGTGCTGCCGTCTAAGCGGGGCGTCCCCTGTCCCAGTGCAGCCCCCTGCTGCCTGGTCTTGCGTTTTTCGGGATTGAACGAAAAGATCGCAACGTCTGTTACCGTAACCAGATAAAAGTTGCCAATATTTTCCCATTTGGAGCTGGCAGACATGGTAATTCCACGTGATTCCAACGTAGGACACGATTGCTCCCGCTTTAAATTGTTGCCAACAAACTCACCACAGCAAACCCCTTGCTTGGGCCAGTGTGTGTGTGTGTGTGTGTGTGTGTGTGTGTGTGTGTGTGTGTGTGTGTGTCCTCTGTGTAGCATCTGCACCCCCACCCCCACCCAGGAAGCCTCTGCTCAATGAGGGGCTTCTGTCCCCGGGGGCTCTCTGGGAGCTGCAGGGGGCAGCATCACCTCTGAGCCCCAGCTGAACCCCTTCCTGTCCCCGGGGTGTGATGTCGTTGGGTGGCAGGGGCTCATCAGCACAGGTGCCGCCTATAATCAGATGCGCAGACGTGGGGAAGGTGCTGAGAAGGCTTCTGGGAAATTGGGGGGGAGAGGTGGTGATGGAGGGGGAGGAGAAGTTTCTGGAAACAAGACAAGCCGGTCACCCGGATGGTGTGAAGAGGCATGGGTGAGGTTGAAGGTGGTGCAGCCGGTGGGAAGGCTCAGGCGGGGCTTGGCCCTGCCCTCGGGGCTTTGTGAAGGGGCATGCCCATAGGGGCCCAGCACGGGGTTCAGCCTGCACCCCAGTGCAAGGTGGAGGCTCCCCGCTTTCCACGTGGCCATCACAGGGTCTCCCAGCCCCTCGGCTGCACGCAGGCCCCGGATGCCGTCAGCTCACCAGCGCTTCCCTGTCTGGGCCTCATGCATCTCCCACCTCTCTATGTTGCTCTCCAGGTGGAGGGCAGGGGCCACACTGGGCCCGACTCCTTGCTACCCGGCTGGCTTTTCTCACTCCCCACTCCCACCAGGGACCCATGGGCTCACCTCCTGACTAAGTCCCTTGCATTGACATTCTTGCCTCGATGTCCTCTAGAAGCCCACCCTGCCTGCCCTTGTGACGTGAGCAAGACCGCCGGACGGGACCGCCGGACGGGACCACCAGCATGCGCCTGACCAGTGGCTGCCGGGAAGCCACCAGATGCAGCCTAGGAAGTGACAGACAGCTTTGTTTGGGATGATTGGTCTGCAGGGGACTGTTGTGCAGGGCAGCAAACTTTCAGAGGAATTCAGAAACATCTATGGAGCTTCCTCTGTATCAGGTGCTCAGAGGCAATGCTGAGGCCGGACAGGCTTGGCGTCTGCTGCCCGTGGGGAGGTGAGTGACAGGTGCTGATCAGACGATCCCAGGAGTAAACATACAGGCAACAGCTGTCATAAGTGTTGGGAAGAGGAGAGAGAGGTGATCCCCTGGTCACAGGGGCGGCTTTGCTGAGTGTGCCCCACGGCACCGGGAGGCTTTGAGTGTAGAGCGAGGACTGGCATTCCAGGCAAAGGGCCCAGCACCAGCTAAAGCCCTGAGGGGGTCCAGCTGTGGGTGTGGGAGGAGCCACACGGCCAAGCTGCCGGCGTGAACGGTGCACAGTGCCCGAGGTGGGGCAGCAGGAGATGAGGTCCAGTGGACCAGAATGAGAAGTGCGGTCTCCAGCCTTTCAGGGATTTTTGTCCCCTGGAGCTGTAAAGCCAGGGCTGGCCTTCAGCAGGTTTAGCAACAGGACCAGACTGAAGTTCTGAGCTCATTCCTGCTGCTATGTGATCCAGTCAGAGTTTATCTAAAGAGCTCTCCCCTCCCTTTCCCACCCACTGGGACCCTTGGACTGGAACCAGGGCAGGAAGGCTGGGATTTGCAGACACAAGTGCCTGCCATTCCGCGTGAGCCAGCCCACGGCACCATGACTCGCCTTTTGCCAATTACCTCGCTGTGTCCAAAAGCACTTCGCTGCTGGAAGACTGAATGGGGCTCGGCGCGGCCTTATATAACAGTTGGACTTCCCTCGTGGCTGGAAAATGGGCCCCTGTCAGCCGTCCGCCCCCGAGAGCACGCCTTGGATCTGATAAACAGACGTTGGCAAATGGGAGGTTTGAAGGTGGTGCCAAGCTCTGTGGTTTGGACTGGGCCGGCGAGGGAAACAATCGTGCAGGACGGGAAGACCTGGGGGAGACACAAAGAGGCAGTGTGGGAGGCAGCAGGCAGTGGGCGAGCTCACAGGCATCACCACGGCCTGATGCCGTGCTTGAGGGGTGGGGAGACTGTCCTGATCATTCTCTGCCTGTCCTTCCTGTGCTGCCGCCTTTGGAAGTAAAGGGAGTGGGATGGGGTTGCCCGGGGGGTGGGGGGTGGGAAGGAAGACCAGTGGATGATTCCGTAGAGAGCGTTGGGGGCCAATGAGCTGTGCTTCATGTTGGATGAGATGGCTGCAAAGCCTTGTTTTGCCTTTTGGATGCTTCTGAACAGAGCAAGGCATCTCTCATCCAGTGCTGCCCGTGGCCGCAAGCTACCGTATCCAGGCAGAAGGCCCACGTGGTGAGCTTGTCAGGACGTGGTGGGACCACACAGAGCCCACTCAGGCACTTTGTCAGGACAGCACCGGGACAGAGGACAGGGTCCCCTGCAGGTAACCCAGGCAGGTCTTCTCAGGGTGGCCTGGCTCTAGGCTGGGAGCTCCTGCTCTGCTCTCACCTGCTTCAGGCCTCCAGCAGGCTCGCCTGGGCTTGTCCTGCCAGTCACAGAGGTCCAAGGAAGGGACCGGAAGAGCACAGAGGCGCTGGAGACTCTGCGTGGAACTGGCCATCATTCCTCCCGGCACCTTGGAGAGCTCAGCCTTTCCTCCCTGCTTGAGAAGCTGAGAGAGGCTCAGAGAGGTCAGGAGTGGAAAGGTAAGAGAAGCGCTGAGAAGGCCTGATGTCTTAGATCTGTGAGACCACCACCTGTGTCTGAAGTTCCTCGATGGCAGGAGTAAAGCTATATCATTTAGGTCACTCGGGCCGATGTTCTCTTCATTGCAGCCCAAAGCACTTCTAATGTATACCCCAGCGTCCCCTGCACATTCTAACCAAGCAAGGCTTTGAGTGTGCAAGGCCACAAGCCCATGAGAATCCTATTCCTTGCGTTATGCTTTGCTGGCAGGTCGTGAAGCAGGGCCACTTGGCTCTCGTTATACCGCAGGGTTTGGAGAAATAATTCCCTGGGTCTTACTTCAGAGTACTGAGAACCTTCACCACCATCCCAGCCATTACCAGTTGCACCACAGTTCAGCATATGGGTTTGCACGGGCCCGGGCTGGGATTCGATCCTTGGACCAGTTGTAAGACAAGCACTCAACCTGCTGAGCTATCCCAGCATCCCCTGACACACGTTTCTTTCTTTCTTTCTTTCTTTCTTTCTTTCTTTCTTTTTTAAATATTTTATTTATTGTTTTTCACAGAGAGAGAGAGAGAGAGAGAGAGAGAGAGAGAGA
>PVKE010026965.1:0-21935 GCA_004027555.1 Craseonycteris thonglongyai
ACATCAAATCTAAAGCCAGAAATGTCTGCTATTTTGGCATCCAGGAAACAATTTTACCATTCCCACTAATATAGGTGTTCATGTGTAGTGTATCAATGTGTTATTAAATAATAACTGAATAAAATAATATTAAATAAATAATTAAAAACAACATCTATGTTTTGATTCTTTTTTATTTGGACCTCGAGTGTGTAGTCGGTTCCCAAACTGCTGTTTGATAGTTAATGCAGCCCTCGGGCTGAAAAGTTTGGAGACCCCTGCTTTAGACTAATGAAGTTAATGTTTTGGGCTCCTCAATTCCAAGACCCTAGGAAAGGTGCTTGTTTTGCTTTGCTTTTTGCCAAGCTTGTAGATCAGATAAGGCCTCCCAGAAAATCAAAGGAGTCAACGTGAGAGACTGACACCCTAGTATGGAAAGTCCTGGATCCTGTTCTTTAGAGTGAGTGGGTGATGGTGCAACAGAAGTAGGTAAAGGGAAGATCTCTAAAGAAGGTTGCTACCCAAGAAGAAAGAAGAACGATTCACAGTCTATCCAGAACTCCTAGAAACAGTAACCTTAACATGCCACTGTGCTGTGAAGAGTGGGGGCAAAGATAGCTGCACGGTAGCTTTAGACAGCCTGAGGCAGCCTGGTAAATTTCCATCACTCTAAAGGAGAACATGAAAGAGGCTACCCCTTCCCAGTGTCCATGAGGAAAGTACAGAAGTTATCAGAGAGAGAAAGAGAAGGAAACATAGTGAATGTGACACAGATGAGAGAAAGTGATATTACAATTAAAAAAGGTTTGAGCCCTCTTCCTCAGTAGTAAATAAGATCTTTATGAAATCTTAGCAGGTGCTAAGATTATAGAGCCACTGCCATCTAAGCATAGGCCTTAAAAAAAACTGGTGAAGACCTACCTCTTATAGCCTGTGTCGTCTCCATGATTTAAAATCAAAATTAGATATCAAGAGAGAGGTAAAATCCTGAATTTAACTGAATTTAAACATTCAATGTCTAAGAGAAATCTTGGAATTAACTAAAGGTACCTGGATATGACTAGATCACATTTTCTAAGTTTAATTATATGATTGCATATGTGGGTTTATAGCTTGTGAAAAATTATACACTAGATATAATACATATACTGTTTCTATACTTCTCAACCAATCCTTTGCATTGTCTTCATGAAATAGTTTCATATTTCAATTAAAAAAAATGCAACCCTGCAAATAAAATCTCCAGATACTTTTTTAAAAATACATACACACATCAAGTAGAATAGAGTACTGTTTTTAGGGATTTTCTTGGTCACTAGAAAGGGTAGAAGAGAATCAATACAGTTTAGAAGACAGGCTGGTGTGGGTATCCCCTGACAGATTAAAATTTGAAAAGCAAAATGCCAGGTTTCATCAGAGAGCTAGCTATTCTGTTCAAAGATTTAATAAATATTCATTGAGCAACACACTAGGCTGTAGAAGGCATCCTATTAATTATGGGGCACAGAGAGAAATAAGAACATTCCTTGACTCCAAGGAGCACATAAGGACTTTTCCTGTTTTACATGTAGTATAACACTCAGTATGTCTACAAAGAGAAAGCCACATCTTTATGGATTCTGATGGAAGCAAAGAGGTCAAAGCCTTGAACTTGATTGAATTGAACCAAATTGAAATAGAAATTAGAGGTGATTCTGTCTCCAATAGCTCCACTTGTTAATAAGACTGAAGCATTCAACACAAGCAGCAGGCTATTTTGGCATCTAATTTCAATTCTAAATATAAAGAAAAACAGTCATTTGGTTCTGATTCTGCCATATCTATGAGATAGTATAGGTGAATGATGCTAGGCATCTAACCATAATGCAATATCTGATCTCTTTGAATATTCCTAGAAAATGTTTCATTTTGTTTATATTATTTCTGTTTAAATATGAGATTGTCAAACCAGATATTTAAAAGTTAACTTTCTTTTTGGCTCTCATAGTAAATGAGATATAATGAATAGGGGAATAATAGTGTACACTTGGAATAAAGTATGTTTTTGCAGCAGATGAAAGACATCCTAAGTATATTGAGGAAAATTATATAATCCATGCAGACCCATATATAATAGTCATCCATCAATTTTCTGAGTTACAGGGAACACAACAGCAAATAAAACAAAAACAGATAATTTCTGGGAGAGTATTCTTTTATTGATAGATTATTTCACACCATCAATCAACCATGATAATCATAGGAAGGCAACTAACTTGATTAAAGTAAAAATCCTAGGATGTCAAACCCTATCTTTTTTTATTGGAACAAAACCAAAACTTTGCAAGAGTAAATTGACATGCTTAACTGCTCCTTTGAACAGAACATTTGCAAGGACTTTTGGAGAAATCCTTAGAAATCTGTTTGTGACTGCCAATATTGTCCACCTTTCCAAGATACTGAAATCCTTTAATGACTAATGGCTGACTTGCTATTAAACTAGATAATTGAAACAGCAAGACCACTGCAGGGGGAAGTAGTGAACTAAGATTCATAGCTGTTGCTATTATTATTTTATTTGTTTTAGGATAAAAGGTAGCAGTAAATGGATTTAGGATTGACAAAATAGCTGGTAGGTAAGAGCAATTTATAAGAAATGTAAAAACTGATACTTTTCCTAATGAAAACTGAGTTTACTCTTTTATTACCACTGCCATATATAATGTAATGCTATTGAAATGCATTTTTAAGAGGAATTTGAAAGAAAATGTAAAAACTGATACTCTTCCTAATGAAAACTGAGTTTACTCTAACTTTTATGATGACTGCCATATATAATGTAATGCTATTGAAATGTTATTGAAATGCTGTTGAAATATAATTGAAAAAGATAATAAATATCCAAGATGAATAAAGAGTATTATTATTCTTATCATGAATAAAGAGATTTTTCCTTAGCAACGTTTCTGTAAGACTTCATTCTGTGAATACCAGCAAAAAGACTGAAATCATTTAAAAGAAAATCATTGCACATAAAAAATAATTTTAGTCTACCCTAATGGAGCAGTTAGTTAATAGAAAAGGTGTAATAAAAATTCTGTGCTTTTAAGATATAGAATGGTAAAGAATGAAACTTTGTTGTCAGTTCAAATTAATAATGGCTTTCGAGATTGATTCTCAGAGGGTCATCTTTCCCCTTAAATGAAAGAATTTATGCACGTGTGGGCCTTGGCCAGCTGACTCAGCACTTTGGTAGAAAATGACAATAGTGCCATCTACTGTCAGAGAACAGTATTACTCGTTTAAAACGACCTGTAAAATTTCTCACCAAATATTATGCTAAAAGTCTTTAATTATGTGATAATAAGTGTAAACTCTCAAAAAAGTACAAGAATATGAGAACACTTTTTCTACATGAATAAAAATTCCGTTCTATGCATTTTTCCACGTCATTTTTAGGCACTTATTAGTACTTAAAGCACTAATTTTTCAAACATTATAGAAAAATTAGTTGAAAATTATACCTTATATGGTTGCAGTAAAAATTTCATGGATACATTTGACAAATTGTCCCCCTCTTCTGATTTTTCCTATTAGTTTCCAGACTCCTTTCTAAATCAAATTGATTAGTAATGAAATTTTTCTTGTTAAAATTGGAGAATATATTTTTGGAGAAAACTGCACAAAGTAAGATAGTAAAAGAAACATGTAGATGTGTTTATTACTTTACTGTATTGCTGTTAAGCACTGTTAATAGTTTTAAATTGTAATTATGAATCCCTTAATGTACTTTAGATATTAACTATGCTACAGAAGAGAGAAAGTTTGAAGTTCCTGAATAAATAGACCACATACATTAAAATTTGAATTAAACGACATACACATTAATTGCACTTGTTATGTTAGTCAGTAAGCATTCATAGATCAAGCATGGAAGAAAACAATAGTCATTAGTCAACAAATACAATTTTTAAAATGCAAAATGTAACCTGAAATCGTATTATACTTGCTAAGCCCATTGATATAAGAGCTACAACTGAGCAAGTAATAAGAAAATTAGTTGGTTATCGTTAAGCGTGTTTTAAAAATCTGAAATCAAGACTACACTGCCAAATTTAAAAAAATGCAAGATATGGGGATGTTGGGATAGCTCAGTGATTGAGTGCTTGCCTCACAATAGAGAGATTCGTGGTCAATACTGGCCTTGGCCTGTCCAATTCCATACACTGAAATGCAGCTCAACTGGTAACCACTGTTATGGCTTGGCAGTGAAGGTTCTCACCTCCCAGGTGGGAGGCCCCCCAGTTTGGTTCCCGCCTTGCGTGGCCCCACATCAACCTGTGTGGAATGAAACCATGTCACAACTAACTAATGATGGAACTATGGAGACTGATCTGAGCCCCCCTCAGCTTCTTTCTCTTTCCCTCTCTCTTTCTCTCACCTTCTCTCAACAATAAAGATAATTTTTTTTTTTAATGCAAGGTATTTCCAAGGTATGCACTGGGCAGTGATAAAAGATGGGAATATCTTCCCATCACATGTACTTTGCATTAGTTTGACCACTGTCACCATCTTCCAATTAAAGAACACAGCTATGCTCCTTACTTATTCCAGTCATTTGTCAGTAATGAGACAATATTAACACCATAAGAAGTCCTTATTATGAAAATTCAGAAACTCTCTTTATTTTGGTGTAGAAAATCTAGAGATGAATGGGAGGGGTAAGGTGTAACTACACAGGAATGTTGCTAATATACAGCAGAAAGCTGTGCTTTTGCTACCTGCAGTTATGTTTCACTTGGGTATTCTAGGAGTTATATAATGTCTCCATATATTTCCACAAATTCAGACCAGTTTTTACCTTGCTCATGGGTCCCAGAAGTCCATTTTCTCTCTTTATTTCACTCTGACTCTCTAACCCCAAGCCAAAGCATTATTCAGGAATGCCAGAGAATTGAAGACTAAAATTCATTCTCTGTGTGTTCTCTCAATACCCACCTGACCCCTAGTCACAGAAGTCAACTTGAATTTGTGTGCTAGGTTGACAGCTCCATTTCTTTTTTATCTCATTTTTCTTTTCACATTTTTGCTCCTTCTATTGCCTCCTGTGTTCATATGTATCTATCCTAAAGCACAATATAAACTAAAATGCCCTCCTATTTTTTGTTTCCTACCCAGTCAATTTTTTCTCCACTATAAGCTTAAGTTTAGCTTAATTTTGGAGCATTCACTGATTGTATCTGCATACCTATGACTTGTTTAAAACAAATCCCATTTCAATAAAAATCAAATGCAGGCAGTAGGCTTAGCTCTAATAACAGATCCTACCTGACTCTTGTTAAATTAATACTTTTCACCCAGGATTGATGCTAAGGTAGGCCTGTCAGCTCCAGAAAGTGATGAAAGAAAGGTCTGCCTGGAAACTGGGCAACAAAGAAATAACCAGGCTATGAAGACAGGGCAACCTTTCAGATAATGGGACAGAGAAAATTCTGTGCTTACATGAGAAAGATCCTACTGAAACAAAAGGTTTTGGAGGTAGATATACACAGTGTCTTCAGAGCTGGTTTTCAGTAGATGATAAGAAAAAAAATTTCAGTGTCACAGCACATATAGGAGAATGACCCTACTGCACCTGTGACATAGGAAAGCCTGGCCTGAGAAAAGTGGTAAAGCTACATTTCGAGACAAGGAGCAACCAGTTAGCTAGGTGGGTATCTGTCCTGTGGATACTAGGGAAGTCAAGTCAGTTCAAAAGTGGGAAATCAAGGTGAGATGTAGGAGTGGTCTGGGAAGTATCTGCATCCGAGTGGGTGATTCAAGTTGCAAAAGGCAAGCCAGGATCAGAATCCATAGGATTCAATAAATAGCAAGACAAGTGAAAGAAGTCAAAATATCAACCGAAGTCTCAACAAAAAGGGGCAAAGCATCTGGGCACGTTATCATGTAACCATGGCTCAGGATGGTGGTGGTGAGACCAGGTGACAGGGATCTTGAGCTCAAGTTCAGAGTGAGCAATGACCTAAATTCACAAAGCTATTTCTGCAGTGCTCATAGATTGCAGCAGCAAGAAAATCCTGATTTCAATGACAATGATGGTAACTACATCGGCCTCATCTTTGAAGTCTTCTATTTTTAACTTTCTGAAGCACATACCAGCCTCTGAGTGAATTCATCCTAGTTTCTTAGGAATAGACACGCACTTAAGTTTGCACATGATGAAAAACTGAAAAATGTGAGTGGAGACAAAGATTCCCAGGTAGGGCGTTTGTTAAGAAGGGGCTCTGAGAGGTCTTTGAAAGGGTTCAACGCAGATGCAGTTCAAAATAACTTGTAATGAACTCAGGCTGAAACTGGCATGCTGGACCCCTGGAACACAAAAGAACTAGGAAGTTGTCCCAGAATAAGCAAACTGTTTTTGGAATACTAAGATATATGTTTTTGTGGTTTAACTAAAATCTTTTCTTTGCTTCATTCGTAGCCATATTTTGCAAAACAGTCAAATATCTTCTATTTGGAAGACAAAATTCATGCTTGCCTTACATGCTGCATGGAAATTCTATTGTTAAAAAAGACAGATGCTCTGAGTCTTCCCATATGGGAAAATGCCTAATCTTGAGGCCTAAAAAGATAGCACTTGAGGGTGGGGTAACAGGGAATGGGTCACATAAAGGTATATCTTAATCTCCACTACAGTAACTCTTAAAATTCACTAAACCTCACTTTTTCTTTCTTTTCTTTTCTTCTTTTTTTTTTGAGAATAGAAAATGTCTTCTCTATTCATAAAATCCTGAAAAATTTTACCTCAAAAAAAAAAAAAAAAAAGGCACTCAAAATATTAATTAGAGTAAATTCCACAGATAAGTTCTGTATATACATTTTAAAATATTTTTATTTCAAAGTTAAATTTTATTAACTACTTAAAGTCCAAACCAAGTAAAATGTTTATCTCTTCAAATTTGTAAAACTACAAAAAAAAAATAATAATAAAAATAATTAACCTTTGTAAATTTTGAGCACAATTTTGAATTTTATAAATTAAGAAAAAAATTAATTAAACCTGCTCAGTTATTCACAGCCATAAGAAAAACAAATTTTACTTTTTATTCTGATAAAACTAATATTTTCATGGAAATAAATTAGTCATTAGAAACACAAAATTGGGTGTTGAAAACTTTCTTACCTGTCTATCTTATCTATTTAAAATATATTTAACAATTCTGTACTATAACAATAGCCAAGTATTTAAATTAGAAAGCTTAAGTAACACCTCTACAGGAAATTATTTTTCAAAGAAACTCGGTACGTATATTGTGGCCAGGCAGATAGTGAATGTAAAGCATAGAAAGCTGTTTATGTTACTCTCTCTATAAATCATAACATTTATTTGTAAGAAAATAAAAATTTGCTTTCAGTCTGCATATATAAATAAGCACCAATTTAATTCTGAATTAAGAGTTTACATTTACAGATCATTAGCACCCCCTTGTGGTGATGGATAAATATTTCTCATCAAGGTGCTTCCATGCCTGAGAATACTTTTAGGTTTAAAGTGCCTTTTTTTGAAGAGATTTTTTAAAACCGAATTCAAATAAGAAATTAATGTCTATGTAAGTATTGGATATAACATGCATCTAGAGATACATATTTATATTTATATATGTACATATACAAACAAACACACACCATATAAAGTGCACAATACACAGGCAAATAAATCTCAAAAGATTGTATGGGTCATATATTATAAATGTTCATAAAATGTCTGGTAGCCTTAAGAACATCTTCCAACAATACCTCTTCTCTCTTCTACTACTTGCAGAATTGTACAGAGGTTCTCAGACCCCAAGCAGCTATGTATGACCTCAAAGTGGTTCTCAATCCTGATCGCATATTAGAATTACTGGAGGAAAATAATAAAATAATAATAATATCCTTTCTATGCATCCCACAGAACATTAAATCAGAATACTTCATGACAAGTTCAGCAATCTATAGTTTTATAATACAGACAACGTTTTAAGCCTCGAATCTAAAATGTATGCATACGGATTCTTCAATTAGAAGAGAATATATAAAATGGAGAAAAAAGTTGAGTCCATATAACCTGGAAGTGTGAGAATGGTAAAATGTTGAGTCTTATTCAACACTATCTGTTATGCACAGGGGATATTCATCTGGAGTTATAAAACCAAAAACAAATGTTTCCTCTTCTAGAAGCTTTCAGATGACTTTATAAATGCACCGGATTCATTAAAAATATATATATTGTTGTGCCAAATAAATAGACATCATATAGAAATAGATGTGAACACACTACATTTTCTTGGAAAATCACTATCTGATTTGCACAAGTTCTCCTAATTTAATCAGGCCCTAGGCATATGGACAGGTGTTTATTTTTAAGATTCTCAGGTAATTAGTCTGTAGTATGAAACACTTAAAGTGATCAGCATTTATGCCTTTGATGCTTAAGGTGTTTTGTGACCTTTTGGGTCATGTGTGAATGTCAACCTTTTTTAATGAAAAAGCTGTTTTTACTGCCAGCAGACACCTAAAAACACTCTGCAGTTCATATTAATAAGACCAAATGTAATTGAATGTCAGCAGATATGGTGATTTATAAAGTACTTCATACCCTGTGTATAATGAAAACCTTTGGCGCCGAACCCTAATATTTGATGAAACATAATAGTGGCTTTATTTTCAAGAGCTGACTTGACCTAGAACTTTCTATCACTTTTATAGTGAACTGCTTTGCCCTGTTTAAACCTGTGACTCAAGTTTTCATCTACAATTAATGAAAAAAGGTACAATTTGAATTTTACCTCTTTTTCTTTCTCCAGCTATTTGACATTTCCAAGGCAATGATATGAATGTTTTAGCAAGTACATCACACTTGTATATATGACTGAATATAAACTCTTTGAAAGCAAAGACCTAGGGAAACTGACATTTACCCCACTGACACTGCCTTTAACGAAAACATTTTTGGGGACTTGTCTTTGGGTACTGCCTTTTATGCTGGCAGTACATTTTTAAAACATCTATTAGAAATAGCTGTGGGTGGTGGACTTGAATTTTCGAACAATAATTAATGGCACTTGAAGTCAAGGCTAATGAGTAATTGAGTTCAGCTGGGCAACAAGCAACCCAAAACAAAGTAAGGTAAGTGGGGCTATAATCTTGTAAACATGGTGGAGGCGGGGTAGCAATTGTAAAGCAATCTTAATGCTTTAAGTTCACATGTTTATTTTTAAAAAGTTATAAAAGAAAAAAATTCACCATCCACCACCACCAACAAAACTGGGAAAGAATGCAATTGTAATTTACACAGCAAGCTCTAACTTAAACAGCAAGTTCATAGTTCATTTTAATCCATTAAAAATATTTTCATAATATAAGAAATCACTGAGTTGCTTTGACCAAGACTACTTTACAAATACTTCGATAACTAAATATTTTATAAGAAAAAAATTGAGAGAAAACAAAAATTTTCAGTAAGATCTGTAATATTTTCCCATTTGTTAAGATTCTATTATTTACACTTTCAAATATAAAATTCAAACTTTAAAGAAAAATAGTTTCTAAGTAGTTTTGAGAATGTTTGAATGTGTATTTATTCACTTTAATGTCAAAAAAGGCTCTCCAAACCTTAATCTCAAACATTAATATGCATACTACCTACCTGAGGATATTGTTAAAATGCAAATCCTGGTTCCAGTGGTGCTAATGCTGCTGTTGCTTGAATCAGGGCCTCAGTGGCCAGAGTGTAAACTTCACCTTGTTACAGACGGTCTCACATAATATTTTCTCCTCCTCTGTTCAGCTCCTCCAAATATTTTTCCAAATCACAGGACATGCCATTCATTGTTTATTTTTTCTTTCTTTTTCTGGTTGACAAACATAAATAATAAAAATCTACTTTGTGGATTGCCTGAATCTACATTCTTAGTGGCAGAAAATTTCCCCCAAATCCTCTCCTGCCTCGACTCACTCTCCCTTCTGTTCTGCTCACCTGCATCTTCCACTAGACACCTCCATGCCAGAGCTTAGTCTCTGGCTCAGTTTATGCCCACTTTAATTCTTTGCTGTAATTCTGTGTAGTGAAAGGAAACTATAATATTAATGTCCTGGGCCAATAAAGGTCAGAAAGCTCAATGATTCTGCTGTTAAAAAAAAAAATCAATTCTGCTTAATAACCAACAAAACCTTGAGATAGATAGATTTATATCTATATACCTGTGCTATAATACTGCAATTCATCTCCGAAGTACCATCATTTGTTAAACTTTGGAATAATTCTTGTTTTTATGCTTTGGTTAATATAAACCATATTAGTTCCTTTTATATCAATTCCGCAAGATTAAGGTAGAACAATGATTTCATCTATGAAAAGAGGGGTCTATGCTAACTTTAAAGGTTAGAAAGTAAAAACAGAACATAAAGTTATAAATTCAATTATGACTGAATAAAGTATTAATAGCTTTGAATAATGGTTAATTTTCAGATAATACAGAAATCTATCCTGTATAAATTATTTATTCAAAACTACGTAATTAAGTCAAAAACAGAACAGGAAAATTTAAATCATGATAAAATAAAATCTCAAGAAATTTTTTTCATGCCAAATTTGGAGAATGAAAGAAAGTAAAAGTAGTAGTAAGATGGATATATTATGTATTATTAGTACTTTTCTTATAATAAAATTTTCTAATCTAAAAATCTTGTGATTGTTCATCTATAATTAATTCATCTTTAATTAATTCATAGAGATGTGTAAATAATCAGAAAAATCAGTCAATTATGAGGCTTTCTGAAAATCCAAGATAAATTTGTATTATACATATTTTTTACTAAATGTGTCTGTGAATTACTTCATTTTATATCTCCAGTAATCAGACTCTAATTACTAGTTCTCTTTATAGTATAAAACAACAGTGACAAGTGAGCATGTCAAGAACAATTGAATATTTCTATCTATATTAGTATGGCACAAAGTTCCCTATCTGAGAACTGAACTCCTGAGATCTAATTTTGGCCCCAGCACTAATTAGCTTATGCTCTTGAACAGGTCAACTAAATTCTGACTTATTCTGGTATATGACTCTGGAACAAATCTTTGAAGCTACACAGGAAGATTTTAAGAATCCAAACAGTCAGCTTTGAACCAATTATCATTCTCACCTGACACCAGCTTCTAAACACTAAAGTGTTGGCTTCAGAAGCTAATAACCTTAGAACTTTTATAAAGACAAGACATTTTTGTATCCTGCTCTTGGTAGATTCTTGTTTTCCCCCTATTACTGCTCATGCTCTGCCATGATTCTTATTCAGTATAGTTGCTCTAGGATTGAAATGCAGACTTGCTCCCTCCAACATATTCTTAAGACTTTCTTCTAAATCACCATACCCATAACTACCTTCCTCACTATGACTCTTAGGCTGCCTAGAGTTTGGGCTAAGGCTTCTTGCCAAAATCCTCTTGCTTTCACTACGGCGTCATCTGCCTCAGCTCCCTTTGCTGCCAAGCCACTCATTACACAGCAGGTCTTAGGTGTGCAGGGACCCACTCAGGAACTAGCTTGTGATAACAACACAAGTGTTGAAATAACACTCACCTGAAATATCAGGGGCTAGTTATGGGATCGCAGTCTGAGGGTGACAAACTGAGGACACTACTGCAGCTAGGCAAACAGATCAGTTTGAAAAAAAAAAAAAGGAGGAGGTTGAATATATTGCATCACTTCAGTAGAATCTTTTCTTTACATTATAAAATTATCATGAAAAGTAGCAGATTAGGAAAACAAATATAGTTCAGACAAATGCTTGCTGGTATCAGTCCTGAAATCATGGAACAATGACGTTTATTTTCCCAGTTCTTCTAACTTCTGCTTCATGGTTAAGAGGCAATATTTAGAACCTTTATCTCTTTTAAGGAAGCTTTATTTATGTAAGTGGGAATGCACTGAAAGGAAGAACAGAAACAAGTTTCAGCACTGACCATTGAGAATTTATTTGTATTAATCTATTTGCTCAAATTATTTTCCTTGATCACTGCTGCATACTGTGCCTGCATTTTACAAAAGCAAAGGCTCAAAGACAACCTACCTAACAGAGAAGGATGCATATAACAAGCCAGTATTAAAACATCAGGACTGTCTCACATCCTACTACCTCTCCAGTACTCACTATCCTTTCTGATGACTTATTTTTGAACTATGCCTATGACTTTTTTGATCATTTGTTGGTATATTTGTAACAAAAAATTCTTAGAACTAGACACTTTTCTCTGCATAAAAATATGGGTTCCTGGGAACATAACATAAAAATTTTCAAGTGTGACTAGAATTTGTATTAACTAACTAATCAAGTCATTCTGGTGCTGCCTTTCCAGAGGCCACGGTGAACCAGTATTGTATTATCATTTTAATCTAGCCCCTTTGCCTAAAATATTAGGGAGGCAAATGGTTTTGTTTGATGAGCACACTTTAAAAAAAAAATGACTGAATATAAAAATACTTTTAACAGAGTATGCCAATGTCTCATCCAAAATCTCTTACCAACCCGGCATCTCCAGAAGGTACTCATATGCTCTGCCTCAGGCATTAAAACTTGTTACTCTTGACCCAAGTTATCCCAGGAAAATATCATTACTACTTGCAGAGGTATTAAAAAAATAAGGTAGACATGTCACTTTGTCAATCGATATAATATTACTTAGCTTTAACTAAGCTTCTTTTTCTTTTCTTCTGGAGATATCCAAAAATTGAACAGTCAATAACTGTTGTTATTTAAATCTAAAAATAAGGATTATCTTTCAATGTTTTCTCTTTGATAGTGGATAGATTGAACTACATTGGCACAACAGTTTAAAATAAGGCAACATATTTTTTACAAATCAGTCTGTCATAGCTGAAAATAAATGAAATCACTCTTAAATACAGGGCATTATTTTAAGTATGTGGAACAGATAATTTTACAAATTCAATAAATAATTATTGAATATGTATTATTAATTCAATAAAAGGTAATTTTGACAAAAATTGAGTAGGATTCAAATAAAAAATACATACCATTTCTAATCTCCCTTTGGTTAATAGGAGCTTATATATAAATACATATTATGTGTATATACACATAGATAAAGATTGATAAATATTTCACTTTTAAATGATTAATATTCACCTAAAACATTTCTCTAATTATAAATATTTTACAGTGTGTTGAAGCATATCTTTGTATTCTATGCAGTCTGTAATTTTAAACCATGTTTAAGTAGAAATGTCCAAATAATAATAACAATAATAATAATAATATGCAGTGAGTTAACATTTTCTCAAAGGGGAGATATTTTATTTCCAAACATTTCCTTATTTTGTGGGCTCAATACTTTTTAAAATATATTTTTATTTATTTAATTTTTATTTTTGACAGAGAGAGAGAGAGATACAGAGACAGAGACAGAGACAGAGAGAGAACTGAACTGAGGGAGCTCCCAGTTCAGCATATGGTTCCGCACGGGCTGGGGCCAGGGCCGGGGCCTGCATTCAATTCCTGGTCCCCGGCACTGCAAAGTGAGTGCTTAACCCACTGAGCCATCCCAGCTTCCCCTCAGTACTTTTTTAAAGTTAGGTATTAACATTAAGTCACATAAAAATGGAGCCTGCAACTAAACAATAATCTTTGTCTTTTTTATTTCATTTTTTATATGTACTTATTTTTAAAAATCAATACCAAAGATCCCAGCCACTATCATTGCTCTGGTATAAAAATAAGTCTTTATGCATGTCCCTGGTTTCAAAACACTCAGTACGAGAAATACATACTTTATTTTTTTTGAACCTTCATGAGTTTAAAGTTACTTTTCTTTTTTTATTTTCATTTAGTAACCATTGTACACTGAAAGAGGCCTCTCTTTTTAATTTGCTGGGTAGTTCATTATAATTTGGGAATAAAAATGACCCATCACATTTTGTCTCTTTCCAGAATATTCTGGAACAATTGCTATTTTTATAATGTGAGTTATTTCTAATTGTTCTTGTATCAATGAGGCACATGACATTTTGGTTTCAGAAAAATTAAACTTTCCAGTCTGGTAATCAGAGAAAAGTTTAAAATTCAATTATCTCAGGAGAGGTAGTTATTTGTATATTTTGCAATTCATAGACATTGAATGTGAAGGAAGCAGATATGTAGATCTTTTTATATTGTGGTACTAACCTTTGAACTCTGGAGATGGCTTTGGTACCCCATTCTCTGAGCTTCAGTGCAAAAGGGTGTTAAAAGTTTATCTGTTCAGATCCTAGGTTTAGAAACAAAACTGCTTTTGTTCAAAGAATTACTAACATATGAGTAATGTAGTCACTTACCAAAAGCCAAATTCCATTGTCAATAAGAGGAGATTTGGATTGTATAGTTTCATCTAATAACTATGTTGGAATTTAGATTTTCCAACAAAAGTCAGAAAGCAACTGTTCTTTCAACTGTACTATTCTTTCTCAAGAATACAACAGCTTTTCATAAAGTTTCTCCATCCACTCAGTTTTTCTAGAACAGGCTCTTGCATTTGTGTTATGTTATAAACCTGACCCCTGAAACAAATTGGTGTTTTCCTTATTTATTGTCAATAGAATTTTTTTTAGTGGGTTTTTTAAAGCCTATTTGTGCTTCTCTTTGTTTTTTTCTTTTCTTCTGTTTTGCTTTGCTTTGCTTTCTTTTTGAAAAGCTTTTAAATGCTCATTTAGCAAAGGAGTCAAAGTGGAACTAAGAAGCCAATTCTTCAACAATGTTTTCCACACTTAATATTAATAAATTTACCCTGTTATATAATATATAACCCTGTTATATAAATAATTTTGCCCTTAAGGCAAGAAACAAATGGAGTTAGACTGCATCCTCTATCAAAGTACAGAAATTAAGCTAACTCTTTTGAGGTTTGCTGCTGGGGTAATACACACACACACACACACACACACACACATGCATATATACATATACATACACACACATTGCATCTTTACTTATCATGAAAATGCCTAGAGTTTAAAAAGGGGCAAGTTGACAACTTCTGTATAACACCCTGAATGGATCCCTTCCAGGTCAGACAGTTTTGCACTTTCCTTAAAAATAGAAATAAACTTAAAACACATACACACACACACACACACAAACACACACACACACACACACACAAACACACACACACACACACACACACACACACACACACGCCCTTCCTTCTTTCATGGAGACATCTACAACGCTGCCCATAGGGAAGTGGTACGAACACATTTTTAGACCATATATTTGTACAATTCTCAACTTTGTTACAGTGCATTCACTGTGTCCCAACTACAAAATTATTTCTTCTCAATGTTTTTTAACATTTTTAACAGATTTCTTCACTTAATTTTATATGCTTTTTCTATTGCCTTTCCCATCACATTTTTTCTTTGCCCAGCAATTTTACTTTCAAATACATTATGATTTTCACATGATCGTTACTCTTGGTGTTAACTTTCCACCAGGCACCTTTCTTGTGAACTCCAGCATCCGCGATACGCTGTCTTCTCTCTAAGGCATACTTACCAGCTACCAGTGTTGGTTTCTGATAAATGAGCTTGAGGCTTAAACTGCCTTTAATTTTACTTTAGCCTCTTTCTTTATAGTCCACATTCTATTTACTATTATTTTTATTATCATTATTTCTCAATGTTCAAGTTTTTCTCGTATATTCTAGAGTCATCTGTAAGATTATGTCTAGTTTCTAACAATATAAAAACTTCTAATTGTTTATTTCCATGGTGTTGAGTAATCAGGAGTTGTTTAGAACATGGAATTTTAGCACATACAATAAAAATGAGAAAATAACCTCATCTTAAATCTATAAACTTTTCTAGGGCAAACAGAATAGAATAGTCACCACTAAAATTTATGTTTAGGGTCATAAATGGTGGATCAATGTATGAGTAAGAACATATACCTTTCCTTTTTTTTTCCTATAACCACATTACAGTTAATAGTTTTTCACTGTTTTTTGAACCCTCAGGTAATGACTATAGCTAAAGACAGGATATTAGATCATCCAATTATCTGATATATTGTTTTATGTTCTATGCATTTATGTTTTCAGATTTTCACTATGATAGCAGAAAATCTAGACCTGGAGGAGGCTGTTACATAAGGTTTCTCTAACATTTGTTAGATTTATCTAATGACTCTACATTTGACTTCAGCCAAAAGACCAAAAAGTGGCATCTAAGGACTCTAACAGATACTTTTGGTATGGTCTCTCCTAAATGCACTGAAATTCAAAGTAATTAATTGAAATAAAGCCCAGTATTGTTCATGTGTTTCTGAGTAGTTAACTGAAGTGAAACACATGTATTGCTAATCTTGCATGCTGTGCTTAAGATGGAAATAAAGACATCCATCAAACTAGATTATTTCTTCAGCAAGGAAGTGCAGAAATATCTCCACAGCTGTTTGGCTCATTTTATTTGTATCAGAGTCTCTCACATGGGTGTAAACGAGGAACTATATCCTCTCTTTAAAAAGGAGAATATTAAAATATGTGTATACTAATCAGAATGTGAACGGAGTTATAATGCATGTAATGATCTCCTCACTAGTAAAATTAGATTAGTTAAAAAAACGAAAGGCATTTATGTATGTATTGATCTATTTTCTCACTTAGAACCATGAACACAGAGCTGGTAAGACCATCTAAACCCATGACTCTATTATCCAATGTGTCCAAATGATGGTCTCTGGCCTAACTCTTTATTAAAAAGAAAAAAGGGATGGAGAATGATGCTAACTTCCCTATGTGAAAAAGAAATATAATTGATGACCAACAGAAAAGGACACTTGCTATACTTTTCCTCAATTTAACATTTTTCCCTCTAATATGAATTCTATAAACATTTGCTTATTTCAAAAAACCCCACTTACTGTACCAATTTTGTGGCTAGTTACTCAGAATTGCCTCTAGTAATATATACTTGTAGTTCAGATCACTCAGTAAGACTAAGGAGAACTGAAATAACACCAGAAGTTGACCTAAAATAATGAATGATTTGACAAAGTGATTTTCAAAAGCCAAAGTTGCCATTTCAGGAAATTCATTCTCTTTTGGATCAGTGAGCCATGACGGAGGTGAACTGAACAGAATAGGAATAAGTCAAGATTGGACTTTTCATGGAAATGAAGCCTTTCCTTTGGGTATCTGAAAATGCTACAAGAAGTACTATTTCTGATGTCACCCATTATGTGATAAATCTACATAGTTCCGTATAAAGTACAAAACTATAAACTTAAGAGATTTGAGACAGAAATATATACCCATATTCACATGGACTGCCTTTTGTTCTTAAAGTCATAATGATGGGCCCAAGTCACATCACCTGTAATGATCTTCTTTAAGAAGTCCTTACCGTCTTTTCAAATATTTCAAAAAAATTGGAGGAACTTTTACTGCTATTAAGAATAACAGCACACTGAACACAGCATCTGAACATTTCTATTTCTTTTTTTTTTTTTTTAAGATTTACTTCATTGTTTTTGACAGATAGACAGAGAGAGAGAGAGACAGAGAGAAGGGGGGAGGGCCCAGAACAATCTCCATAGTTGTACATCATCAGTTTTCAATTCCACACAGTTTCATCATAGTTTCATTCTACACAGGTGGTCTGGGCCACGCAGGGCAGGAGCCAGGTGGGGGCCTCCTGCATGGGAGACATGGCCCCATGAGCTGTAGGCTGAACTGGGGGCCTCCCACATGAGAAGCTCACCCTGGCAAGAACCGAACTGAGGGCACACCCCAGTTTACCATATGGGTCCACATGGGCTGGTGCTGGGATCCAATCTTCAGACCCCAGGGCTACAAACCAAGCACTTAACCCCCTGAGCCATCCCAGCTTCCCCTGAACACTTCTGTTTCAAAGGGCACTGGGTGAAAAATGTAAACATCTGTGTTTGCAATAATGATGAAAGAGAGATACCATGTGACTACATAGAATTAGTTATATCCACATATATCTAATGTAACCAAACATATTATAGTGGAGGCAAAATTTATCAGCCCATTCTCCTAATTTTTCTATAATAAACATGTATTACTTATGAAGAAAAATATTTTTAATTTAATTCAAGAGACTGACTGGGTTCATTGGGTTTATTCTGGCAGTTAATTAACTGTGTGTGATTCAGTTTCTCCTTCTTCCCAATGAAATATTTCCCAATGAAATATCCATGGAAACACAACAAATATAATTTCTTAGTACAGAAAATAAAGAAGCTCCAGTGCTAACTGAATATTTATTGAAGGAATATCCTGCTAAGTACAGTATGAAAGAAATAAACTGAGAAATGATGACGAACAGCCAACCTCTTCACCCTACTCACTACTTCCTATTTCCAAGCACCTCCTTCAACAGTGAAGTGGGACCTCAGACCCATAAATGCCAGATCCCTCACAAGGTTCCTCCTATGATGGTCAGAACTGTCTCCTCCATGATGATGTAATGTAGAAGTGTACACTTGGAACCTACATAATTTTTACCAACCAATGTCACCTCAATACATTTAACAAACAAAAGATTGTCTCCTATTCTTGCATCAGCTCTTCCTCTTCCATAACCATCTGAAAGGCTGAGCTCCCAGTAGCCCCAAGGGCCAGGGGCACAAGACGGGCAGCAGTCTAAGAAGCGAAGACAGAAAGAACACTTGGAGTGTAAGAACCAAGGATTTCAAGAATGAATTTAAAGAAGAAAAGTCCAGACTGACCAGAGTACCGTCCCTCCTTCCTGGGGACAAAGGCAAGTGCAGAGACAGAGGGAAAGGAGCAAAGAGCTTTTCTCTTCTGCCCAGAAGAGTTTCTGATTCTTAAAGCAAAGCAATGCCACAGAAATAATTGTGTCTCTTTTAAAGGGAGACCAACAAAGCGCAAAACTACAAATATTTGGCCCAGAATCACATGAAAGTGATAATGAAATTCCGAACACCCATAATCAACCTTAGTGCTTTAAATAATGAAGTCAGTACTTGTAACTACAAATGCCAAAGTTAAAATCAATAGGCAACATTAATGAACAATAAATGGAAATACTTACGTTTTTATACAGTTTTGTTTTCAAGTTAATGATTTCTTTATTTAACTAGTAGTTGTGGTTCTCTTGAGCCAATGAAAGTGATAAAATTATAACTGCTATTGCTTTTTCCCCCTTATCTCAATAGCTTTTTCAAAATTTGTGATTTATACTATTATGATATATTAGTGGAACAAGAAATATATAACAAATAAATAAGGCCAATAGCCTCTGAATGTACCTCATTGCCATGATGTGTGATTGTTTTAGTGGTCATTTCGTGGTAGAGTTTAATTTGTTTCTACCATTAGTTTTTTAACCACTTCAGAAGAGGAAGTAGACCTGTAACGGTGCAGACAGACTTAGTGCTATGTTTTGCATACAGCACACATTTCAAGTATTTTTAATAAAAGATTAATTAGTCTGGGCTGGTTTAGAGATAATGGTGACAGGAGACTTTTTATTTATATGACCTTGAATTTCTCCTGAAATTCCTACTATAAATGATAATTCTACCTAAGCTTCATTTGGTAGAAAAATCAATGCTCTCAACCAAGGACATCATTTTAATTCATAACAAACAGGCACTTAAGTGTTACTAAGTTCACTGCCAGCTAAGGACAAACACAGATAAGGGAACATAGGTTTGAATCACTTTCCACTAACAACTGCAGAGCATTTTTATTTTAAACAGGGTAATCTTTTGCTGATAATCTAATATGAGAACTTCACAGTGTGCAATTTATGCAATTATGTCATTATTAAATATAACATCTTGTATCTTCTACAGATAACTAAATATGCCTCTTTATAGAGCAATCAGCAGCCTGTAGAGATGAAATATTTTTTTCCATAAGACAGGTAGAAAAGCCAATTAATCTAGGTTTTGCATCAACTAGCCTTTGATTTGATGCTTGATATTAATTGTTTTTAAGTGTGTGAATGTTATGTTATTTAGTGTGCTTAAACCACAAATGGCTCCTGGCAAGACTTCATACCATTAACAATAAGATTAGCAGAGGAAAACTTTAAAACACTCATGGGGATTGTTTGTACTGTTTTTTGTTGGGGATGTTTTTGCTCTGTGGGATAGAAGACAGTTTAAAACAGCACTGCAAGAAAAAAGAAGCGAATGACCGCAGGTTGCAAGTATGCTTCAGTGAAGCAGAGGTTTCTACAGCTCCTCTCAGCAAAGGGGAGGTTTCTAACGGTCCCCTGCTGACTTCAAATGTGTTCACAGCCTGCACCCGGCAGCCACAGTGGAAACTTACCGGTGTGATAATAATCACTTAGAGTGAGACTGTGGTGCAGACCCTTTCCCCACCCCAACCAGAAATCCCCCGAGTAAAAGCTTTATCCCCTGAGGAGTCACAGAGACGCAAAGACATGAAAACAGGTGTAGGTTTCCCTGACACTTAGAAAAACTAGGTAGGAACAGCTTTCCACTCTTGATAGCCTCAGAGTCAAAAAAATTTAGCTCAAGCACATTGCTACTTGAGCTTTAGGCTTCTAACTTAGAAGTGTCTCAAAACGCTAGTTGGGAATATTTTTCCTATGTAAAAAGGAATAATTTGTGTTAAAGAAATACAAACTTCTGGTTGGGGAGTGGATATTAATTACATGTATAAATAAAATCCCAAATAATACATACTGATATTTTAATTGTTATTGCCTCTGGAAAGTGGGGTGTAGAAACAGTTCCTTTTACTTTTTCAATTTCTGCTTTGCTTGCATTTGTTACAACAACCATATAGTATTTTGGTAATTATTTTTAAAGCACCCCCTCCTTCTTTTACAGTTACTTTGAACAATTTCTTCTAATGAACTACGTTCTCTAAGAAAACTGCCTTAACTTTTTGTAAAAGATGAGGCTTAAGTAAATACACATAACAACATGTCCTGAAGGTTCAGCATCCTGAGGATCATTACATTCGGAAAGATAATTTTTAATTAAATGCAACATCATATATCACTTTCCAGATTGTAAAATGTTTTGCTCATTCATGACTATATTTTGTACAACAGCCCTATGAAGTGGATGATGCACCAATTTTAAGAAGCAGTATAAGCAAAGCAAATCAGAAAATGTCAAATTCCAAGAAAATATTCCATATAATAAACATTTTGCTACATTACCCTGAGCTATCATGGAATGCTGTCAAACTTGCTGGCTTCATCAGTATAAATGATTCACTCATTTGGGAAATTTTTGTGAGGAATAACATGTAGAACAAAAGAACACAAAAGGCAGCTCTAGTTGGCTTTCAGACAGGCTTGGTTCTGGGCTCTCATAAATCAAGATGTTCTATTCATTCTTTCATACATCCTTATTTTTTACTCTAGCCAAAAGCTCATATGATTAGAAAACAAAATTTCTGGGAAATCAACAGGATATTGTCTACAGATGTGTCTGCCAAAGTTCAGGCAAAGCTAACCTCTCTTCAGATGAAAAGGTTCTGTAGAAGCCCCCATTCCAGTTTAACTAAGGACACGTATCAGACCCATTTGTAGATTATTTCAAATTTATAGATCCCAGGGCAGACCAAAGTGAATCAGAATTTCTAGGGCGAAGCCCTAGCATGCATATACTATTAAATATATATTTATATTTAAAGCTCCACAGATGACTATCATGCCTTGATTATAAAATATTTGTAGAGAAATCTAAGACCTAAAAAGAAAGCAAAAGTATTAGTGGAGAAATAATTATAAAAGTTATTTTAATTATAAATTTGAAATTTTATATTTATTTTTTATATTTAAATTGTATTTTTATTAAATTGATTTTTAAGTATTTATATTTAAATTTTATTCTAGAAATAAATTTAAAAATGGAGTATATATTAAAATATATACTCTATTTTTCCAATTTTAATATTGAACGCT
>PVKE010026966.1:0-21935 GCA_004027555.1 Craseonycteris thonglongyai
TCATATTTTAGACATTGCTATTATATCCTGCTTTGCTTTTTAAAGCATAGTTTTGTGTCAAAAACCTCACATTTTACGGAATATCTTAGAGCAACTCTGGATACCAATTCCCCTACCCTCCCTCTGGAGCTTGTTTTTGTTGTTTATGTTTTTATTTGTTTTGTGGCTCAACTAGGCTAATTTAGTGAAGTCTCTTTCCCTCAGTGTGAAGCATTTGGTTTGGCTACTCAGAGGGTGGAGCCTTGTGTGTGTGTGTGTACTCCTTCTGGGATGATAGTGGTTTAAGCAAGACTCTGTCACTGTCTCTCCCTCATCTATCATTTAGGTTGCATACCTCCTCAGTTACCACACTCAGCTGTGAGACTTCTTTCATCACTGACTGATTGCTTAATTGTTTCAGACAATGCCTAGGGGCATAAATTCTCCCTATTCTGATTCACTTAAATTTGAGCATGGGTACTTTTTGAAGCCAAAATATCTTTGGTTTGTTCTGACCTCAGGAGATGAAAGCGTTGAGTAAAAATAAATAACCTTTTTTCATTGGTTGATTATTCTAGGGTTTTAGCTATATTTGTGAAAGGTTGACAATGGTTCAAAAGAAACTTACTCCCCCCCCCACCCCACCCCCGAGGTATTCATGCAGAGACCTTGTTCTAGTTTTAGTCAATGTTAGATGTGTTCACATATTTGGAAGAATTTGGCTCCTTGCTTTTTATTTGACACCCCCTGGGGATGAGTATGATTTCTATACGTTTTAAAGATAACATTGAAAGCTGGAAAAAAGCATGCTCAGAACATTCCCTTTAGTAATTTTAACTTTTTTTCTCAGTAGTAATTTTTTCTCCCGCCCAGGTGTATTTCCTAGAAATTACCATAGGCAATTTTTCAAAATGTAGATATAGCTTCAGGGATTTGTGAAAACACGACACAGTAAGTAGGGAGTACGACCTAAAGGGCTTCTGGGTTTGCCATTCATCTCTAATGAGGAGATAAACAGGTATATTTTCCCTTCCTTGCTCACCAAATGTAACACATTATACAGCTATTAAAATTCACTCTAGTCAATGCCTGTGGGGATTGCAAACCTAACTAAAAACTCAAGGGAGCTGAGCTGGAATTGCAAAATTGTCTCAATAACAAAGTGCAAAAGAGTAGCTTTCATGCATGTTTTGCAACAATAAAGTAGAATATTAAAAACTATTAAATCAATTTGCTGATTTGGTCAATACATCCTACTGCAAAAATTTACATTGTCATGAAATCACTTCATGAAGCTTACAGTTTCAAAAGGATAACCCTGAATTCATTAACCATGTTTTAAATTACTAAATTAGAGATGCTCATATTTGTATCCCAAAGGCTTTTTGTCTTTAGTTTTCTATGAAGAAGGCAAAGTGTTTGCTGAGACTGAATTTTTGAAGAGAAAGATTAGTGAAATGCAAATAGGTTTCATTTATTATGTATGATCTTGTTATCTCAAGGCTCAACTTGGGGAGAATTTGTTTTTTTTTTAAAGATTTATTTTATTGCTTGAGAAAAGAGTGTGAGAGAGAGCGGGGGAGAGAGAGAGAGAGAGAGAGAGAGAGAGAGAGAGAGAGAGAGAGAGAGAGAGAGAGAGAGAGAGAGAGAGAGGAGTCTCATAGCAGTCTCCATAGTTGTACATCATTAATTTTGACATAGTTCATTCCACAGGTCCGGGTATCTAATCTCAGCCTGAGAATTTGCTTCTAAACTCACCCACTTTGCTGTTGCCAGATAAGTTTCTTGCTGGTGGAAATCTCTTGCCACGTGGGCCTCTCCATAAGGGCAACTCACATGACATCTGTCTTCTCTAGAGCATGCCAGGAAGAGGGAGAGGGAGGGAAGGAAGGAGGGATGGAGAGAGAGAGAGAGAGAGAGAGGCCATGGTCTATTTGTAACCTAGTCATGGAAGTGATATCCCATTACTTTTGTCATATTCTATTCATTAGAAGCTTTATCACTAGGTCCAGTGACTCAAGGGGAGAAGATTGCACATGAGATTGAATACCACTACAATGCAGAACAATCTTAGAGGCTATGACAGAACCATAGTACTTGCATTTGTAATTTACTTTTTAAAAATAAGAATTTGGCTTTTGTCATTTTATGGCCTTGTTTTAAAAGCTATTATGCTAATAAGGTTAAAGAGGAATTACAGTAAAGGTTTTGCTATGGCACCATTAAATGACATACTCATATGTGAAATCACATTGCATCTGTCTCTCTGTATGACACACTCCACTCAACACAATATCCACCAGGTCCATCTGTGCCACCACAGATGACAAGAACCCATTACCTTCCATGGCTGAGCAATATTTCGTTGTATAGATGCACCACTTCCTTTTTATCCACTCATCCACAGGTGGACAGCCAGGCTGCCTCTATATCTTAGCCATTGTAAACAATGCTGCAATGAATATATGGATGCACACATCCCCTCAAAGTAGCAGTTTGATTTTCTTCACATAAATATCCAGAAGTGTGATTAGCGGATCCTTCTTTGTCTCTGCTATGGCCTTTGTTTTAAAGCACATTTTGTCTGGTATAAGTATTGCTACTTCAGCTTTTCTTGTCTGTTTGTTTCCATTTTCATGAAATATCTGTTCCCATCTTTTTACTTACAGTCTGTGCGTGTCTTTCAATCTGAAGTGAGTGTCTTGAGGTAGCATATACGGTAAGGGTTTTGTTTTCGTATTCACTCAGCCACACTATGTCTTTTGATTAGAGCATTTAATCTATTTACATTGACAGTAAGTGTTGATAAATATGTAGTTATTGCTATTTTATTTTTTGAGTATTTTTTTCCTCTCCCTAAAGAAGTCTCTCTAACACTCCTTGTAATACTAGTTTGGTGGTGATGAACTCCTTTAGCTTTTCTTGTCTGAGAAACTCTTCATCTGACCTTTGATTCTAAATGATATTCTTGCTGGGTAGAATAATCTTGGTTGTAGATCTTAGCTTTTTATCACATTGAATATTTTATGCCAATCTTTTCTGGTCTGCAAAGTTTCTGTTGAGAAATCAGTTGACAATCTATGGGAGCTCCCTTATAAGTTACTAGTTGCCTTTATTTTGCTGCTTTTAAGATTGTCTTTAACCTTGCCATTTTAATTACAATGTGTCTTGGTGTGGGTCTGTTTGGGTTCATTTTGTTTGGGACTCTGCACTTTCTGGGCTTTTATGTCTATTTTCTTCACCAGGCAAGGGAAGTTTTCAGTAATTTTTTTTTTCATGTAGGTTCTCAATCCCCTGCTTTCTCTCTTCTCCTTCTGGAACCCCTGTGATGCAAATGTTGTTATGCTTGATGTTATCCCAGAGGTCTCTTAAACTACCCTCATTTGGGGGGATTTTTTTCTCTTTTTGCTGTTCCATTTGGGTGTTTTCTGCTACCTTGTTTTCCAGATCACTGATTCAATCCTTTATACTATCTTGTCTGCTGGTGATTACTTCTAGTGCAAGCTTCATTTCAGTTATTATGGTTCTCATTTCTGCCTCATTCCTTTTTATGCTTTCTGTGTCCTTCTTTCTGTGTGCTATTTCTTTTTTTGAAGTTTTCACTAAGTTTCTTGAGCATTCTTTTAACCATTGTTTTGATCTCTGTATCTGGTAGGTTGCTTGGCTCCTTTTTGTTTCGTTTTCTTTCCCTGGAGTTTTATCCTCTTTATTTATTTGGGGTGTATTTCTTTATTTCCTCATTTTGGCTGCTTCTATGTGTTTGATTTTATGTATTAGGTAGATCTGCTATATATCCCTGTCTTAGCTGGGTGGCCTTATGTAGTAGGTGTCCTGTGGGGCCCTGGCATAGTCTCCCTGGTCATCTTCTCTAAGTGTCCCAGGAGTTTCCCTTATGTGGGATGTCTGTGTCCTGTTATAGCTGAGCCTTGGTTGCTATTACATCCTTGACTGGGAGTAACCCTCAGACCAATTGGCTATAGGCATTGACTATTCCCACAGTTTATGGGGTGCTGGGCAGGGTCTTACCCTACTGAGTGGGATTACCCCAGGGGTCTCTGGTGCCTGTTTAAACCACCCAATTAGCCCTTTATGTATTCCCTCCACACAAAGGTGGGGCTAATTAGGTGGTGCTCTGCTGTGATCTGAAGCCAACCTTCAAATTAGTTTTTAGAAAGGGTTTCAGTGTACTCCCAGGTCACCCACTGCCTGTGACCTCCTGAGGTCTACCTGGTAGGAGCTACAAAATAATCTGTAGCTGTTTGTTGCCTATGCTAAACTTTGGGTTGCTGTGAAAAACAGAATCCTTGCTGTTTTTCACAGCCAGATGTTATGGGGCTCCTCTTCCTGGCATCTGTACTACAAGATAGGGAGCTTGGTGTGGGGTTGGGGGGTCTCTCTCTCTTCCAAGGGGAACTTCTGTAACCAAGATACCCCTCCCAATTTCCAACCATCACATAGAGGATATTCAGGGCCAGCCAGTTTGTGGTTCTGTCTCTCTTACCAGTCTCCACTTGGCTTCTTCTTTATATCCTTAGTTATAAAACTTCTATTTAGCTAGACTTCAGATGGTCCTTCAAGTTGATTGTTCTGTAATTTAGTTGTAATTTAAATGTGTTCATGGAAGGAGGGCAGGCACAATATTTATCTACTCCACCATCTTGAATCTCTGTTTGTCTGACCTTTAGACCATAGTTCCGACACATGATTTCCTAATCCCAAACTGGTGGAGTAACAAGAACTGACATGTATTCCCACTGTGACTTTCTCTGACAACTCACAGCAGGCTAAAATAGAATAGAATAAGCTGAGTCACTTTTTAATCTTAAAAATTTTAGATTCTCTTCTTTCTCTTTCTGCTTGATACGTTCCGAAAATAGTTTACCTAAGTTAAATTTTATCTCTTTCTTTTAAGATACTATTAACTATATACTTAAAACCTGGTTCCCTTTTATTTTATATACATCTCAACATATATATATATATATATATATATATATATATATATATATATTTATGTGCCTCATGTTTGTAAGTTTCTGTTTCAGAATTTTTATAGCATATTAATATCTGATACTGATATATTTGAAACTATTCAACCTGAATAACTTATGAGTGATATTTTGATAAGATTGATTTTTATCACTTTATCAGTTACCATTACTTATTTGGCATCTTTGACTTCACTGGATTGTTTTCACTAATGCTTTCATTAAATGTTTTTTTCCCCCAGTTTCACCTTGGCCTTTTCTAGTTCTTGCCTTCAAAATACATTTTAAGTTAGAGGTGTAGTCTAGAAAAATGACTGTGAATGACTATTTTCTCACAGTCATATAATTACTACTTCTATAAATGAGAATTTATTTTTTTTAACAGGCCTACAGGATGCTTTTCTTTTGTGTTTTATTTTGATTAACTTTACTTTTTAGAATTGATTTATTGTTTTTAGAACAGATTTATAGAAATATTGTTATCATAGAACAGATAGTTCCCACATACCCAATTTCACTTATTAATATCCCACAACAGTATGGTATATTTTGTTGCAATTAATAAATCAATATTAATACATTGCTATTAATGGAAGTTCATACTTTATTTGGATTTTTATAATTTTTACCTTAGGTCCATTTTCTGTTCTGAAATACCACATTACATTTAGCTGTCATGTCTCTTTAGGCTCTCCTTGGATGTGACCGTTTCTCAGATTTTCCTTATATGTGATGACCTTGACATTTTTAAGGAGTATTGATCAAATATTTTGTAGAATTCAATTCAACTAGGATATGCATAATTTTTTTCCATCATAATTAGACTGGAATTATAGGTTTTAGGAACTAAGACCACAGAGGTCAACCAGCATTCTCATTATATCATATCAAGGGTAAGTACTATCAATGTGATTATTGTTGGTATTATCTACCTTTTATATTAAAAAATATTTTCTGTTTTAAAAGTTATTCTTGTTTAGCTACCAAATGTCTATGCAGACATTGCATTAATGTATCTATAAGGGAGAGCCTAAAAAACCAAGAAATTTATTTAGAAAAAATTGTGTATGTTTACATGTTTAAACTTCAGTCACCTTCAAAGTACTCCCCTTTTAATGCAACTCATCTATCAAGATGCTTTTTCACTGCTCAAAACAGTTTCTGAACTCATCAATTTTGATGGTTTTTAATGCTTCTGCTATTTTTTGTTTTACTTCTTCCACATCAGCCAACCTTTCCCTTTGACGACTTTTTCATTTGGGAAAACAAACAAATCAAAAAAAGTCACTCAGAGCAAGAAAAGGTGAATAATCCTCATATTTTCATTTTTAAAAATAAAAATGGACTGTAGCAGTTAAATGTCATGAATTTAAACTTTGTTAAAATTGATCTTCTCCACAGGACCTTTACCAGCTTTTTATGGTATATTTCTTCCAGCCTACAACCTGGTTGGTCTTTTAACACACTGAGCTTAACTGTGGAATATCCTAAGAAAATAATATTACCTAATATGTGATGTGAAGCAAAACTGACTCTTGAGTAAGAATTCACTTTCAAAGAATATTTTTAAAAAACATACATTTCTGTAACTCTAGTTATAATGACAGAAGATATATAATCCTGGTCTAACTAGAAACAACATCAAACATGATAACACACTTAAAACCCACAGAGTTATGAAATATAAAAGTATAATAAATCACCTGCTGGAAAGTATTTAGACCAAGAAAAAGTTGACACCATTTTCACTGCCTTCCAAGGATAATTTGCACTACCACACTTCAGGTACACAAATAGATGTGCAGTGCACATGGATCACAACTGCATTTCAGCAGGAGTTGGCAGTGAATACAAAATGAGCTTAGAAGGAAGCTGGGAAGCTTGAAATGTTCACACATAACTTGCTACCTCTTAAAACAAAACAAAAACCTGCAAATTCTCCAAAGAGTAATGGTGAGAAATGAAGTGTTTAAAGCACTGAATAATGAACTTTTCTTGATAGCCTCAGTTCACTAAAGAAAATATAAGGGCTGTCTGGGAAAATCCAGTCATAAATGCCTCTATTTTTCATATTACAAGGCTGAATACTTTCCAGACCGCCCTCACATGTCTTATGTCATCCCTCTAAAGGATAAACATTTTTAAGATCAAGAAGAAAATCTAGAATAGTTATGAGTTTTCAAATGAGAAAAGAAAAAAAGGATATATATATCCCTAACTTATCACTGTGTTGAATACAAGTTCACTCTGCCATGATTGTATTCCCAGTATATCTATAGAACTTGTTATATAATGGTTATATCATGTATTTTTATTGACTGACTTTTGAAGAAAAAAATATTGGTACAATCAGGAGTAACAACAGAAAGTTAGAAATTTCTAAGTTGACTCAAAATATCATTATAGTTCAAGCTGTCAATTTCTCCATTCTATTAATACCAAACCACTAGCACATTGTTCTTCTCCTTGTCTCTCTTTTGTCAAATGTGCTATGGATTAAATATCTGAATGTAATAATAGGTGAAGAGAGGAGGTGAATAAACACTGGGTCAGTATGATTGACAATGATAAGCAATTTGTAATCATTTTTGAAAAGTTATTTATTAAATAAAAATGAAAGGATAGAGTATAAAAAGTGAAAGGATAGAGTATAGTTAATGAGAATAAATGAAATGTTCATAGAACACATCGTAGTAGAATTATACAGACATAAAAGAAGAAAAGAGATCATTAAAAAGTAAAATTGATTGAGAAAGGATAGGTGTTTTAGTCATAAAAATTATAAAAAAGGTAGTTAAAAGCATTTCCATAACATTCAAGAAGTTCTCATTTCATTGAAAATAAATTGATTGTACATATCATGAAAAATTATTGGTCTGCTTTGTTACTGTAAATTTTAACTTTTTCATTCACATCTCATTCTCAAAGGATGTATTTTTTAAATTCTTTTATGGTGAACCATAAAGTTTTACGACCTAGGGTTTGCAACAGATTTATTTTATTAATAAGCAAACAAAACAAAACTAAAAAAAAGACAAAAAGCTTGATTGCTAGAGTAATTGTTTTCCTGTAGGAAATTGTTTCTTTCTGAAATATATTTTCTAGAGTTCTCTTTAGTAATTTCCAAGTGACAGGTGGATAAAACTTTTCCTTTTGAATTCATCTTGATTGCAAGAAATTACTTAATTGCATCTCTCAGTTCTCCCCAAGTCAGTTACAGCTGTACCATGCAACATTATGTGAATTGGAAATATACCTCAAAGAAAAAAATGAGTCATTTATGTGTCCCATTAGAACAGGCAAAACTCTAATGGTGATAATTACTTGCCCTTTTGTATTGCTCTCTAAAGGTAATATTTTGAAAAATCTCTACATAAATGTGCTTTAAACTTTGATATCAGCTCATCTGTGTAGGATCCGTGCTCAGGAAAACTTTTTCTTAGCTTTGCTAATTGGAGCACCCATTTTTAGCATCACAGATTTGCATTTATTTTATTTTATTTTTTTCTGAATCAAAATGGGATATGGCAGTTGACAATATAAGACAAGTTATATCTGGGATTAAGTCAATAAAACATTCCCTTCTAATGTTTTCTTTGAAGAGAGGCTCTAGCCAGGGACCAATGATTCTAGGACAACTTGATATCAATATTTTCTCATGAAATTAGTGATAAAAATACTTGTTTTGCCTTCTTCAATTAGAGTGTGAGTTTGGTTACTTACTACAGTAAAAATAAAACTAACGATCTGAAGGTGGGCAGTTCAAGGTTGGAAGGATAACTCTTCCCATGAGGTCTTCTACAGATTCAGCTTTCTTCCAATTTGTTTTTCGGTCATTCCCTCTGATGTTCTCATCTGCAGGGTTTAAAGGAGCTCACTATGCCATCGATTTTTCAGTTTTGGAAAGTAAAAAAAGGACAAATAGAGATTTTCTTCTTTTAAGAACAGGACATGTAAGTTCTACACATCCATCACTCTTTTGATACCCTACTGACAAAACCTTTGTCACAATGGCATAGTTAGCTCCATGAGAGATTGAGAAGTTTGTTTTTCCTTTTGGTTGGCTATGTGTCCAACTAAGAAGTGACTATGTAAGGAGAAAATGGATTTTAGGAGACAAGTATTATTTTCTGTCCTATTTTCCAACTGTTAGGGTTGCATTGAGGGTCAGATAAAGTGATGGGTTGAGAGGAGATATGAATATTAGCTGATAAAAGAGTAAAAATGGCGATTACTGGTCTTGCAATCAGATACTAGAACCTGGGTTGTGATAAAGCTAAATTACCTTAAATATATCTTTGAATTTTAAGATTCTACCTATAAAAAGAGGGTTAGACTGAGATCATCTCTCTGTTACTTTTCTATACCTTGTGTTACAGTCTTAAAATTGTTCTTTGTATCTTGCTTAAGTAATTCTGTGGTCCTCCTCTAGAATTTTTGTGCCTAGCATGACTGTATGGTGTTACCTTGTCTAATTCAGATACTTTTCTCTCCTTAGTCAATTTTTCTTCTTAGTCTGACTTCTGTTGTTGGCAGTTCCAATTATTACCCTCATTTCTGTCTCCTGATATGGATAGATATTTACATATTGGTAAGTTCTTTGTGCTATTTCTTTAAAAGTAGAAACAAAGATGCAAACAAATGGATATATTTCAGGAAGTAATAATCAGGCCATCAAGTCCGTAAATAATGGTTCAAGTGGACAGTTAACTAGGCCTCCTCCCTGCAGAGAACCCTGAAGTGTTGTAAAATATAGGGCCTGGAGCATTGCTGGATTTAGCCAGGAATTCAATATTAAAATGGGTCACCTCACACATGTAATAACATTGTCAGATGATAAAGTTTATTAGGGTTATCAAAAATCTTGGGTTCGGCCTATGCTCAGCCTATGCACTTTGCTTCTACTTATCTTGTTTCCAATTGTTTTTGAAAGAGATAGGAGGGGAGATCATTACAATCACAGATTTTTTGTATCAGAATAAATGCAAAGGTCATTTTATTCAACTTCTCTTCCAATTATGAACTCTTTTTTCAACTTATCAAGCATGTTCATTCTATTTTCAGTTGATTGGACACTCACTGCTTTCTGAGATAGCATCTTGTTCTATTGTTTACAATATTGAGAAATTCTCTAGTCTTGCCCTGGTATCTCTTTTCTGTTTTCCAATGATCTCTTTGTGGATTATTAGAATTGGACTTCATTAAACCCTATGAGCATCCACTAAATTGCATTCTCCTTGACTGGTGTTTTGCTAATTGCATTCTCCTTGACTGGTGTTTTGTCTTAGCACCAGTCTTAGCAATGTCTGCATGAATTCAGTTCCATTAACCAAATCTTTATTAAATACCTGTGGTAGGCAAAATTAATTTGATATACCTGTGTATCTTGTATTAGTCAGATGGGCTATGTTATGTTATGGTAACAAACAACTCTGATACCTTAGTGGCTTAAAATAATGAGGCTTTATATCTCACATTACATATTGACTGGGGTTTGTGGAATTCTGCTTCATGTTGTTTTCATTCAGGATGTGTAGCCTGACAAAACTTTTATGAGTTGTAAGATTGCTAGTTAACACAGAAATAGGAAAGGAATGTATTTCCTTTGAAAACTTTCACCCTGAAGGAACCACGTAGCTTCCACTCACATTTCACTGGATCAACCTTGTGTTGTACATGGGAACTGCAATCCTACTGTGTGTCTGAAAGAGGGCAAACCAGAAATATTCATTTCGCAATAAAATAGTAATGACAACATAAAATATTTGTTCAACAAATAGTCTATGTTTTTTTGTTTGTTTGTTTGTTTTTTTATCATGTTCAAAATACACTTAACTCTTTCCAAGGGAGACAACCCACATTTCCATCCAGTGATACATAAGTCTCATAAACAAAGATATCTGGGTGATAAGCAGTAGGCTGTACAAATATATCTGGGTCATAAGCAGTAGGTCTGAATATGGCTCCTTCTGGTCTGGAGACACATGAATATAAAATATAGGATAATTTCCTCACTTTCCACATTTTATCACTGTCCGATATACAGTGATACCTTGGAATTCTAACACCCCCAAATTCAAACAACTTGAAATTTGAATGAAAATATCATGCAAATTTTGCCTTAGAATCTGAACGCTGCTTTGGTATCCGAACGCCAACACATTGTTTGCATGGGATGTATCAACTGTACAGCCCATAGCTTTATCTGAATGTCCGGTAGTCTTGGAACTCAAATGTTTTGGAACTCGAACAGGATTCTGGGACAGATTAAGTTTGAATTTCAAGGCATCACTGTACACTGGTTGAGGTAGTATAGTTTGATTAGGAAAGGGAATAATGAAAGACATACAGTAGATGTTACTCTGGCCCAGAGCAGTTCTGTTATCCTATGGAACCCAAACTGTGAAAGCTGTCTACTTGGGGTTGGGAATCCTTATTTGTGTGGGCCTGGTTGCACTACCTGAGAGTAGCCCCCTTGCCCACAGTTCTTCATTGCCTTCTGGGAAATTCTTCATTTTCTGTGATTCTTTGTGAGCTCATCTGAAAAATTGCTGTAAGCGTGTATGCCTTCTCTCAGGCCTGAACAAGCTTCCTGAGTCCACTTTCTGCCAGTAGATGGTTGACAGTTTGAGGGATGATTTAAGCCAAATCAGTGGCAGTCTTTTTCTCTCCAGAGTGGTGATTCCTAACGGCAATAAAATGCTCTGAAAATTTTGTGGGTATCTCATCTATTTGATTCCAGTCATCACATTGTGCAAGCAATCCCACCCACAGTTCTTTGTAAAACATCATGTTTAGGATCGCTATATTTTTTAACTTTCTCATTCACACACCTCTAAATTTTGACTTATTGCAGATTCTTTGCACCAATTAGGCTTGGAGGAGAGAAATACCATTAAGCTAATTTTCTGGGAGGTAAACCCTTAGTTAACTGTCACTCTGAGATACTTTAATGCACTTAAAATGTATACTTGTGCTGCAGTCATACCCTTAATTTGATCCTTGCCTGAAGGCTGAGTTTTAGTTGGCCTTTGCTGCTCAAAGACAGTGAATTTTATCTTGGGTTGTGAAGCAGTTGCCTCTTCACTATGTTCTTGAATTCAGGGATTCCAGATTCCTTTTTTTTTCATTCTTATTTCCAAACCAATTAATTTTTTCTGACCAAATTTTTCTTATAATGCTTTGTCAAGTACAGCCAATAATTACCTACATATAAATATTTCTCCAAATTTTTCTAAGAGTTTGGAGTTTATTGGGTACATGATCTGCCTCCCAAATTATCACAGGTGACAGTTTTAACCAGATATTTATGTGCTATTTACCCAGTAATAGTTTCTGATAAGTTTGTTCGCTACCTACTGCCTAGTTGCAAAACCAGTGCATCATTTTGTAGTGTTGTGTGTGTTGTGTTATTTTTTTTTGTTGTTGTTATTATAGCTCTCTTCTCTTCTTGTTTAAATGTCTATATCAATCAAGACATGATAGATTATGCTGTGGTTAAAAAAAGAAAAACCCACAAAACTTTAGTGGTTTAAAACCACAAAAGCTTATTTATTGCTACACTAAATGTGCTTGAGGTTACAGAGGTTATAATCTACATCATCCTCATTTGAAAATTTAAGGAGCACACACTATTTGGAATATCACTGGGTATCATGTCAGAGAGATGGGAATTTTAGAGGCATCTTCCTAAAAAAAGAACAAATGTGTGTTCTATTCACATTTTATTGGTCAAAACAGGTCACATGACCACATCTAATTATAAAGGGGAAAAGAAAATGCGACATTGTGTCTGGAAGGAGGAGAACCTGAAATATTGGTAATCAGCATCAATGAGTACCCTACTCCTTTTAATTTCTGTAAAAGATGAACTGATTGTGTTTCTTGAAAGCCTGGAACTCTAAATGTTCTAGTTTTTGCACTTGTGATGTCTGAATATGATTTCATTATTTAAAGATTTATAAAGCTAAAATATATTAATCAATTATCCATAGTAAAGTATTTTTATTGACAGCAGCTACATTTCTGAATAAAAAAAAATAAAGCAATTGTAAAATCAATCAAGATTCTGCATTAAGAATATTCATTTACTAATAGGAATATAGAAGGTATGGTATTTTCCAAATGAAACTATTCACAATTTATGCCACTCTCTGAAGTCTCTGATCAAACAGAATTTGTTTCTAATTTTCTGTTACTCCCCTTACTGGTATCTGAATTATGCATTAGGGCACGTTTGTGGAGATCTCATTTAAGGGCCTTAAGGTTTTATGAATTTGGTCCAGGAAAAAATACCATCTTTTAAAAAAATATCTATAGTTCCCAGTGATGCACTAACTACAAGGAAGACAGAGACAGATTTTAGGAATGACAAAAAAATTGCCTTTTAATACTGGGATTACTGTCATTGAAATGTGATTATTATTCACTAAGAAACAAAAAGAAAAATATCTTTAAGAACTAGACAAAAATGGTATATCTAATGAGATAACTTGTTTAAAAAACAAAAATGAAAACAAAATAAAACACGAGCCAAATAAATAGAAAAGGTTTTTGACAAATATTTTCTGTATTTAGTAAGGATAACCAGGCAAATATAACATCATTTGGGGTTTCCAAGGGTAGTTGCTTACTTAATTGTTGTTTACATTATTATTTTACTGTTAAAAAAAAACACCTCTCAAAATTGAATATTCTGTTGGTTAAATGGCAAGCCTGCTGTCTTGTGCAGGATGCCTTTGTGAAACTATAGCCCACTGTGTTTATCTCTGCACATAATTACCACAGTCATGCAAACTGTTTCCAAAAGGGATTAGTGTTTCTATTACAGCTACCATAGGTCATAGAATTAATAGGAATGTCATAAACCCTTGTGGTCAGTATACCACCGAGATGACTATAGTAGCATTTCTCTGGTTTCCTCTTTTCCAAGTATCTTCTCTTTCAAATCTATCCTGCACCCCACTGTTGAATTGATCTTTCTAAGAATCATCCTTTGTTCTTGTAAATCCAAGGCATAAACAACTTTGATTCCCCAGATTTTCTGTATTAGCATTCAAGGTCCTTAACAGTTTTAATAACTATTTATTTCTTCTTCCAAAAAAACAGAAATTCTCTTTTTCATTTTCACAGAGGGCCACAAACAATCCCATTTCTGGACCTGAAATGTTCTTTCTCCCTGACATTGCAATTCATACTTAGATGCTCCATCTAAGAGATTTTCTCCATGGGGACTCCCTCTTATTCTCCTACTCTTAAAGTTTATGTCAGAACTTTTTATTTTCTCCCTTCCCCTGGTAACGTATACATTCTGTTTGTATACAGAGGTGCATTTATCAATTAGCAAAATAATTTCATGAACCAAACAATGTATATTTTTAAATTCATCACAAGGCCAAGCTTATGTTATGTGTTGTACTTTGGCAGCTCTGAGACTGGAGGGCAGAGATCATTACGTCTGGGTAGGACTTTAATACTGATGAGTGAAGTGTGATGTCCATTGTTGAAACATGATGACGTTGGACTCAATCAAAGGAATGGAAACTAACAACAATGCTAAAGCCGGACCTCTACTAGGAATGAAGTTAAAAAGGAAGCAGGAAAAGTTTGCTCATACACCCAAGGATGCAACAAATATTTCTAGAAGGAGGGTGATGGAATATAAACAAAGATAGAGGGATCGCCCTGACAGCCGCTGGTTTGGGATGCCACTACACAGCACTGGCTCATTAACTCAACAAATTTTCTGTGAGCACAATTAGGCGGACACTGTTTTGGATTACAGAGATACAGTTGGGGAGCAGATGAAGTTTTTAGGCTGAAGAAGAGCCCTCATCCTGCAAGTTTGGAAGTGCATTTCATTTGTATGTGCTGTTCACCCTTGACAGTCAGTGTGACTACACACTTGGCTTCCATGTTAGACATCCGGAGTGGTGAATAGCTTTGTGGTAATCAGGTTTGTACATAACTAGATACTCTGCAACAAAGTCTAAGGGTGGATTTTACTTCTACTTCCTCTCTTTACCCACTGTTGATAAATGATGCACACTCATCCTTTCCACCATTCTGTAGATCATTTATGAAGGTATTCTAGACCCCATTTTCTGTACTCACCTAGAACTTCATTTCTCTTGTGTTTGTTTTCTACTGGCTGTTCTCTACTTCACATTTATTCTTAGCATATAAACGGGCCTAAGTTTAAATCTTAAAAATAAAACAAAGCAAAACAGCAACAGATGAAACAAACACAATTCTCCCCATATCTTCAAGGCCACATTTTTTTTGTGGGAGCAGGGGAGTTGCAATACTTTTTAATGTCTGCTCTATTATCCCCAATTCAGTCTTTAATCTACTGCAGTCCAATGTCTGCCTTTCTATACCTAAACTTGTCTGGTGATACTTCCTGGGCACTATGTCTAGTGGACCCATTTCCATCCTTGTTTATTTGCCTCTCTGCTGAATTTGTCACTGTTAGATACTCACTTTTTCCTGGTTTTCTTGAATTCTGTTCTTGTCTCTTACTACTTCTATGATATTCCCTCTTGTTTGGAGAAGTCCTTTTGAGTCTCCTTCGTCCCTTGCTTTTCTTCTGCTTGCTTCTTAAATACTGCTATTTACAGGGTTCCTTCCTCGCTGTGCTTTATTTCTCCCTCTTTTCAGTCTCCCTGGGGGACCTTACTCACTCTTAAGGCTTCAGCCTCCACTCATAATCTCTCCTGAACTCTGTGTCCACATAGGTATGAATGTACTGAGCATCTTCCCTTTGACATCGCAGGCAACACAAACTCCTTAGACCCAAAGATGAAGTCTTCCCCTCTTCCTATCCCTTCTCGTGTGCTCTTCCTCCTCATTCACCTCCTTAGAGAATCATACCCCAGACTGCTGCCCTGTCACCCAAACCACACCTGGAAGTTTCACACCAGTGTGCATGAACGCACGCACGTGCACACACACACACACATACACATCTATCTGCACATTTGGTCACCATGTTTTGCTGTCATACTCTTCAGCAGTTTTTGGCTTTGTCCCTTCATCTCCATCTTTGTCTCCATAGCAAGGACCTTAGCTGAAGACTCCATCATCTCTCATTTGGATTACTGTCACAACTCTTAACTGACTTTTGACTTCATTCTTGCAATTTTATTTTCTGCAATCTTGTCTTTATTTTTGTTTATTCTTCCTATTGCAGTATCAACACATGTCATTTCTCTCATGTATTTAAGGTGACTTGTAGTCTTTAGGATGGAGTCTAAACTCCTTGGCATTCTACTCATGGCTTCTTTATTATTATTATTATTATATTTTTTGACAGAGAGAGAGAGATACAGAGACAGAGACAGAGAGAGAACTGAACTGAGGGAACTCCCCAGTTCAGCATATGGGTCCGCATGGGCCAGGGCCGGGATTTGATCCCCGGTCCCCGGTGCTGCAAAGTGAGCGCTTAACCCACTGAGCCATCCCGGCTTCCCCAATCATGGCTACTTTTGATCCAATCCCAGATCACCTCTCCAATATCATCATGTAACTGCTTTATCCTCTGTGCCCTGTTATTCTCTCTCCCTCAAGTCTATGTCTTTGCAGGCTCTAGCCTTGCTGTTTTGAAGGGCCTTTGAGCCCTCTTTGCCTAAGTAACTCCCCCTGGAGGACTTTATGCTTTTAGGAAGCTTGAGTGATTTATTCTCACCCAATCCTCTTCCCTAGTCTGCATTAGGGTGCTCACCCACATCCTCCGCAACCTCTTTGTGTGTCCTTCCATATCACCTTGTGCGTTCTTCTGTGTGCACCTACTTCAGTGTGTTGTGCTGGTCTGTGTACTAGTGTGATTCTCCCAATAGAGCTGTACCTTGAAGGCAAGGACCTGGTCTTATTTGTATTCGCTTCCCCAACATTCAGCAATGTCCTGCGCAGACAATGTAGGCTGTGCCATAAATGAATGAGATGGCTATAGAATGACTTGCTTTAAAGTAGTTCCTACCTCTCTATTCACTCTGTTTACTGCTTTTATTTCCAACTTAAACCAGAGCTGTTCTCTCTCAGCCCTTCTCCTTAAGTAGCCAAAGTGGATTTGATTGGCTAACACTCCTCTGGTTTCAAAGTCTTTATATGCGGCCACGCTTGGTGATTTTACCTAAATTGGAGAGAGAAAATATTTAATTCTCTCTCTTTGTTTTACATATTTTTTTATTAATATTTTGATTCAGCATTACCACTCTTCTGTCCTTTTCCAGATATTTTATTCATTCCCCTGTGCCTCTTTGGTTAGCTCCATTTCCATTTCTCTTAGCTGTCTCTTAAGCTGAAGCTAAAAGCAGTCTGCCACCTTCTGTTCATTCCTGTCAGTCAATCTCTGGTCCATGACAAATTAATGTTTACTGGCTTTTGTATTGAATATATAATGGTTCCTCTGTGCATAAAAAGGAACACATAGCACACAAACTAGTTTGGAAAAAGGCTATTTATCACAAAAGAAGTTGGCAAAATTGGAATAAACATATTGATCTATCTCAATCTTTTGATTGTGTTAAAATGAGACCAAGTAACTAATTATCTGGAATACTTGCTAGCCTCTTCACACATAAAATTGCCTAACTTCCAGCATAAACAAGATTTATTGCCCTTCAAGTCAAACTCCAAATGCTAGCATCCTCTTTTTGAAAAGGGAACATCTATGGAATAATAATGTTCTGAAATACTCCTTCTAATACAAATATTTATGTAACATTTTGAAACAAATATCAGTCAGACCAATTACATGACAGCAAATTTAAATAGAAATAGTGAGGCCATTATCTAGGTTTTGTATTTCTTTTATATTATTTAAAAATTTATTTTATTGTGTTTGACAGAGGCAGAGAGAGACAGGGAGAAGGGAGAGGGCCCATAACAGCCTCCATTATTGAACGTCATCAGTTTTTGACATTGTTTTGTTCTACGCAGGTGGGCAGGGGCCATGCAGGGCAGGAACTGGGCTGGGGGCCTCCCGATGGGAGGCACCCCCCCGCAAGCTAGGGGCTGAACCAGGGGGTGAGAACCAAACTGGAGACCTCCCACATGGGAAGCACACCATGGTTCAGCATATGGGTTCACATGGGCTGGGACTGGGATGTGAACCTCATTCCCCGGGGTTGCAAAGCAAGCACTTAACTGGCTGAGCCATCCTGGCTTCTTCTTTATTTTTTTCTTTTTAAGATATGTTTTTTTTTGTTTTTTGACTGAAACAGAGACAGAGAAATACAGAGAGAAGGGGGAGGGCCCAGAGCTGTCTCCATAGTTGTATGTCATTAGTTTTCGACATGGTTTTGTTCCACACAGGTGGGTGGGGACCGTGCAGTGCGGGAACTGGGCTGGGGGCCTCCGAATGGGAGTCATGCCCCCTTGAGCTGGGGGCTGAACTGCGGGTCTCCCATATGGAAACCTCACCCCAGTGAGAACCGAACTGGGGGGTTCCTCACAGGCGAGGGCTGGGACCCCATCCTTGGACCCCTGGGGCTGCAAAGAGAGCTCTTAGCCCACTGAGCCATCCTGGCTTCCCTGGTTTTTTTAATTATCACCAACAATTTATAAAATAATGGTATATACATGAAGGGTATATGTTATCTGGATAGAGTATAACATATCTGTATTGAATGGAGGGGCACTGAAATCATACAAAATTGGGATAGAATTCTGGCCCTGCAACTTACCATTTGACCTTGGGTAAAATCTAAGAGCTGTTATATGTCAGTATGTCTAAGAATTAAACAGGGGAAATACCTGAAAGCATGTAGTACAGTTCCTGGCATATGAAAAACATCCAATGTATGTAAGTAAATCATTAATGTAATGATCATTGTGTTTCTTATGCTTTCGTTTTGTTCATTCTTATCATGTAACTTTCCTACCTAGTCTCAAAACTTTTGCTATTCTTACCTCTTCCATTTCCAGTATTTTTCAAATGTATATTGTGACCCACTAGTGGGGCATGAAGTCAATTTAATGGGTTGTACTCTGTATCAAAATATATACTAAAAATTAGTATTATTAAAAATTTCGGTTATACATATGATTTGACTGGTATTTTGAAAGGACTTGTCTGGATACTGTGTGTAGAACAGGCTCTGGTAGGCCTGGAGGGAGCCTATAGCAGTCGTCCAGGGGACAGACGGCTCAGACTAGGATAGAAGGAATAATAGAGGGGACAAGTGGCCAGATTATGGATATATTTCCTGAACAGAGGCAACAGGTTTTGTTAATATATTGGATTTAATGTATGAAAGAGCTGTACCAAGTACCTGGAAGAATGAGTTTTTCATTTTCTGAGAAAAGGAAGCCTATAGGAGTGGTATGATTTTTGAGGGGTAGCTTGGTGGAGGGAGGTGAGAACGAGACATGGAGTTATATTTTGGATGTATAAAATTTGAGATGCTTTTCATCATGGATATGGAGATGTTAAACATGCAGTTAAATATTCAAGTCTTAGTTCAGAAGCAAGGTCTAGGCTGGGGATTCAAAATTTGGAAGTCATTAGGATATATGTGTATATGCTAGCTAAAGGTAGGAGTCTGGATGAGATAACCAAGGGTATGAGTTGTAGTTAGATAAGGGAAGGGATCTGAGGTCTGAACCCTGAGGCACTGTGACATCTAGAACTTGAGAAAACAAATAATTGCAAACAAAGAGATTGAGACATTGCAGCCAGTGACAGAGAGAGAGGGAGATACCCAGGAGAGCACTCTATCTTAGAGCCAAGTAAAGAAGGTGCAACAGGAGGGATTGATCACGTGCTTTAAGGACTATAGATAGGTCACCCTGGCAGTCAAGTGGGTGTGGTACATGTAGCAACTATGATCATTGATGGCTCTTACATCACCATTTTCTTTTTAAAGATTTATTCCATTTTTTGAGAGAAGGTGAGAGAGAGACAGAGAGAGAGGGATAGAGGGGAGAGGGCCCAGAGCAGTCTCCACAGTTGTACATTATTAGTTGCGACATGGTTTCATTCCACACAGGTGGATGTGAGGCTGTGTGGGGCAGGAACCCAACTAGGAGCCATCCTGGTGGTTACCAGTTGTGCTGCAGTTCAGCGTATGGGGCTGCATGGGCCAGAGCAGAGAATTGAACTTTGGACCTTGCGATTACAAGGCAAGTCTCAACCACTGAGTTATTCCAGTATCCCATAGCACCATGCTTTTTTGAAGTAGTATGTATTTTGTGTGTTTATCAGTTTAAAGTAGTATGCATAATTATTATTTTATATAATTTTTTTTGTTCTCTTTCTTTCAATATTGTGTTTTAAAAATTTATTCTAGGTTGTATATCTAAGTTGTTGCTTTTCATTTGTATGCTCTACCACAAACTCCAATCTCCTAATGATGGAGAACTTAGTAGTTTCTAAGGCCCTTCTATAATAAACAGTCCTATTCCCTTTTAGACCTATGCAAACATTTCTCTGAGAATAATACCTTAGACTGTAATTACTGGATCAGAAGGTGTTCACAGAATTGATTTTCACAGAATATTGCTCATTTATTTTCTTGTAGTTGACCCAGTTTACCTTCCTACCAGCAGTATATGTGAGTTCAATCTCTTCATAACATTTTTTACACTTGGTTTCTTCTTGTTCTTATTATTTTTTGTCATTCTAATGGGCATCCATTTACTATTTTGAGAGAATTTGCATATCTCTTATTATTAGAGGCTTAGAAGTATTTTCCTATTAATGTTGGCAATTTGGGTTTCTCTTTCTTTGCATTTACTTATTTTTATATTTACTCTTTCCACTGAACCATCTGTCTCCTTTTCTTGGTGTCAACCAAAAAGTGAAATCAATAATTTAAAATCCAACTGACACTTTGATCTTATATTTTCTCAACTTTCTCAGCTTCATTGACCAGGTCTCTAATTCAAGCAAGAAATGGAGTGTCTGAGGCCCTACAAAATAGGCTTTGGGAGCCAATGCTAGACTGTACCCAGGAGGACATTGTTAATGAAGGACTCTCAGTGCCCCATGTATTAGAACTTGGATAACCCACATAAGCAGGACTCAGATAGTGAGAGTGCACCCCCAAAGAACAGTCACACAAATAGGCAGACCAAGTACACAGTATTTGTATGGTGGACCAATACATATAATACATATGCAAACCTTATGACTACACATGCATGCCTTAGGACTTGTGCAACTATGCTATGCCTTATAACAGGGATTCCCAACCCCGTGCCCGCGGGCGCTATGGCGCCCACGGCTCGATTTGTGTGCGCCCGCCATTATTTGACGGCATCAGAAGTTTTTCATAAACACTAAGTAAAACTATAATTTATTTTTATACATTTGTTAGAATTTTAAAATATTGTTTGAGTATCTACACAGGTTTATTATATTCGTTGGTATGTGTGCGATATCGTATGTATAAGTGTTTCCCTAGCTTTCGCCTTTGTCCATGTCGCGTCTTGTGTAGCCGCTGCGCTCTTTACACTCTCCTCCCCCCACCGGGAGACGCCAAGTTGCCGTTTTGATTGCGGTTGCTGGACCGATAGGGTCATGATGGTTAGCTGGGATCACAGTGTTTTGATATATTCGATTTTAAATGAACTAAAAGCGAGGTAGGTAATCTATTATTATGGTGGTAATTTGATATGATATTGTAGTTCTATAACTATTTTTATTTTTATTTTTTTAGTCCTAAAATGAGTGGGCCCAATAAGAGAAAATGAACCTATAATTTTACCACAGACTGGGAGGAATCATATTGTTTCATTAATTTAAAAGGTAAATGCGTTTACCTGTTGTGTGGCAGTAGTATTGCAGTGCCGAAAAAACATAATGTTGAACGTCACTTTCAGACAAGTCATAACACTTTTGATACGAATTATCCACTTAAATCTGAAGTAAGAAAGAAAAAAATAAATCAACTAAAATTAAGTTGAACTACTCAACAGACTGTTTTCACTAGACATGTGGAAAAATCTAAAAAGGCAACCATTGCT
>PVKE010026967.1:0-21933 GCA_004027555.1 Craseonycteris thonglongyai
AGTATTTACAGTCCCCTGACTTCAATTACCGCACAAGTTCACTTTAATGCCAAACTGTTCTCTAATCCTAAGCCTGTCTTAGTTTCTTGATTTGCGTGCCTATGTACAAGGGATTTACCAGAAAAACTTTTAAGGCCTTGTGAAAATCTAACCACTGTCTCACCCACAAAGATAGAAATTGAGCCCATTTTAAGTAAAAATATCATGGTCATCATCCAGCTAAATTTCATGAGGACAGGGCTTTGTTTACTTCACTGCCAAAAATGGTGTCTGGGACCAGGAGGTGCTCAGTAAATACTGTTAAATGAATGATCCATGTAAGATCCTGCCGGGTAGCAGTTAAAAGAGGAAATGGAGCAAGAATTTGAGATAAGTACTATCTTCTATGCCTTTTGTGATTGCTGTTATTTAAATATCAAATCAATCAAGTATATATATTAATATATACATACATAGTTGATTGATGTGAAAAATGACTATGATATATAGACATATACATATATGAGTTCTGAAGATAAGATTTCATGTAGAATTCACTGAGCTTTCTAATGTGAAGGGGAGAGTCCATGTGTGAATGAATTTGATACAATGAAGAGAGTAGGGGGAAGGAATGTGTACATACAAAACATTTCTCATTTCACACAGAATGATGAGTAAAAGGTAGCAGCAACTGAAATTTCATCTAATTCCAGAATGGATACCTTAAATCTTAGGGTTTTCATTGCACTTTCCACCTATAAACCAATCACTACGTCATCCCGAAAAAACAGGTCACTAAATAAATGACTTGCAGTAGAATTTTTTTCCGCCTAGATTGGAATTTCCCCTGTTAGGTAATTTCTGAAAAATTTTTACCTGACAATATTTAGCCTTTTTTTGTCAGCTTAACACCATGCATGTAATACAAATACATACTAGCAAATAGTCTCAAAGTTCAACCAAAATAAAAATAAATAAATGCCACACAAACACATTTTCTTGCTGCATGCTATAGGTTCACCGTTTTCATGATGCAAGCCAGTGTTCAGAAACCCACACTGGAATAACAATATTCCCAACACTACACTAGTGATCATGATGCTGCTGGCAGCTGTGCACTGTATCAGGCATCTATTTACACGCTTTTTAATGAACTACAGCTTTCAGTCCTGACCACCAGTCTGAGAGCAAGGTGCTACTATTACTTTACTCTTCTGGAGATGAGAAATTTGCGGCCCCAAGAGATAAAACAGTTTGTCTAGAATCAAGGGAGCAAAGGAGCCATGATTTAAACAGTATCTGTAGAGATCTGAAGAACTAAGATAACATTGCCTCTTTGGACTTACACCTTCACCTTCTCACAAAAATGCAAGCATAGTTTTCAAAAACAACTTTAATACTAAACATATTGACACTCAAATATCTGATACATTTCCTTTCCATAGAGTAATAATGGTCCTTCCAGCTCACAAACTGTTTAACTTAGTCAGATTCGGGCTCAGTTCTAGCTGTCCTGTATGTTGCATTCCAAGCATCATTTTTTTCTAGAATGGCCTGGTGCTCAGGGTTAAAAAAGAAAAAAACACAACCTACAAAAGCTTGTTATTTAATTAAATGTATTAGCACCAGCACCTTATATCCAAGAAAGCCTAGAGGTGTCTCATTTGTGGATGCAAAAGTGGCGACAAGAATCTTTCTACCCCTGAGAGTTCACCAGGGCGGCCACTTCCACACAGAACGATACAAGTACTGCCTCATCCCCAAAGCTAAGTCCTCACCCAGGACTCTGAACTTCAGAGTCTGGCAAATGGGCAAAGCATGAGTTTAGGCTTCAAACAGCCAGAGTTCCAATCCTGACCTCCCCATTTACTAACTACATAAATGTGGACAAGGTTTTCTAACCTCTAAGATTTTCCATTTCCTCCTGGCAATGGAAACTGTAATATCTACTTAACTGGATATTGTGATCATTGCATGGGATAAAGTGTAGGAAGTGTTATCCTGCTTCCTGGTACATACTCACAGGCAATAGGTAACAGATATAAAATGTTCTTCCCCCTCCGGAAGGAGTCTCTTTACTGGTGGGCGGGAACTCACTCACTCACACTGGCTTGCAAGAGATGACTATTACATTTTTAGAAATTTGGCAAGCCAGTTATCATTAATAAATACAGCCATTATTAAAAACTAAATTATGTAAACAAAATTAATCATGTCAAAAAGAAAGGTGATAAATACTCAAAGCTCATCATTTCCTAATGAGTTTACTTCATTTTACTGTTGGCTATGCTCTTGAGGTCATTTACGTCTATTGTGTATGAGGCAGTGGAAATACTGCATAATGATGGGCTACAGTACTTCTCTCCCATCTTCACGTTCAGTAACGTCACATTTGCAGCCTGAAAGTCAGCCATGGTAGGAGTATTTACACAGAAATTGGCAAACATTACAATTCAGGATTTCCGTTCTTTGGAAGCCAGTTAGTAAACATTTACCACCATCCCACGTATTCACAGTTCCTCTTATTCCTTCCTGCTCCAGCATCTTTCATCTCTACTCTCCCCAAGTTATCTACATGGACACATGTCCATCAAACTTAAAATAAAAGCAAAAACCTAACACCCTCCAGCTAACATAACACCCTTTTCCCCCATTCTTTCATTGTCAAATTTACTGAACATGTTCTATCTATGCTTAATTCCAACACATTCCTACCATCCTCTCATTAATTGATTCATTTCACGAATATCTGAGCGACTACTATTAGCCAGACACTATGACAGGAATTGGGGATACAAATGTCAGCAAAAACTGGTCCAGGCCCCGCCCTCGTGGAAATCAGTCACACTGCAGCCTGACTTGAAAGTCTCCATGTTCTATCAGTGTCTTTTCTTTCTCCTCTGTTGCCTCCTTAAAAACAATTTACAATTTCCCCAATGTTTTGTCTTCTTTTCCTCCATGGCCCGCCACAAAAAGTCAAGATTCCCCCCATGTTTTGACTATTTCGCTCTCTTTCTCCTTCAGGAATTTCATGCATTACTCAACCCTCAGAAAACCTATGTCGCCCCTCACCTTTCCTCACTATCTCCCACTTAACAGTTTAAGCCAGAACCCCCAAATACTTGTTTCCTTCCTTCCCCTCACCTCTCAGCACCAACATCAGCAAGCCCTGCGGAACCTGTACGTGGAAGACCCAAGTCAGCACAACTCTTCACCCCAGTCTCCATCACTCTCAGCCAAGACCCTCTTTTTCCTCAGTCTGAATAAAAGCCGCCTAGCCTATCTCCCCACTGTACTCTCACCCTGCAACACCATGCACCGCAAGGAAGCCAGAGTGAATATTTTAATGTAATCATGTCTTTCTACATTAAAAAAACAAAACAGCACCTGCAAAATCTCCCAATTCCACTCAGAATAAAATCAAAACGTGTTATTATCTGGGTCCTGCCCACCCCTGACCTCACCCCTTCCACTCCCCACTTGCTCATTACCCCAAGTCTGGAACCCACTCCCCAGATGTTTACAGATCATTGCAGGGCTAACTTCTCTCATTCAGGAGGATTCAGGAGGCCTTTCCTGACCAAACAATGCAAATGCGCCCTGGCCTCGACGCTCTATCAGGAGCAAAGACTTTGTGCTTCTTATTCACCAGGATGTCTCTGTCATCTAGAACAGTGCCTGGCACACAGTAAACACTCAATTGATATTTGTTAATGAATGAGTGAATGGAGCAAGATAGAAGAAAAAAACAAACAAACAGGAAGAGGTGGAAATGATGGAAAACACAGACCCTGAAAGGATGGAGTTTTCTGGAACTGCACAGAAAAAAACCCCAGCAATCTGAAGTGGTAAAGCGCTAACAGTATAAATCAAATTTCCATTTTTACTAAATTCTGACTTGCCCATGGCTTGAGCTATTTTAAAGGCAGCCTAATTTAGTGAAAACCTGTGCTGATAAATCCATGTTAATGTTCACAGCTAGGTCAAAATATTAATAAAGAAAGAAAAACGCTTGCTTTAGAGAAGATTTTCTTGCATCCTAAAACACGTTCCTGAGCGTCGAGTCCCCTGGGCTGTAATAAATTCCTATCACGCACACAGAGCAGGGAGAGAGAGCAGTGGAAGGTGGACCGCTCTTCTCCCCCCAGAAAGCCAAGGGCGCCGGGGAGCCAACGCAAGCTTCTTCCTCCAGGGAAGCAAGAAAACATTCGCTCTTCTTAACTGAGGCTTCACAGACCCACGCCTCACTCTCTGCTCCCAAATAACAACCGAAAGCAGGGCTGCTTCTAGCTACTCCTTTATCTAATCTAATATGGGGAAGAAAGGGGAAAAGGGAGGGAGGAATAGAAGGAAAGAAGAGAGTGAGGGAAACAAAGAGAGAGGGGGAGCTCACAAAGAACGGACTCAGTGCCTCAGTATCCCCATCATTCCTCATAGGAGATGCTGGGCAGAGAACCCCTCATCGTCCAGTCCAGCCCAGTACCTCATCATGGACCGCACGGCTCCAGGAGACACTGGGAATCCACTGCTCTTGGGTTCTGGTGGCAGTGAGGAGGGGCAGCCACCCCAAGATCCTTTATGAGGAAACCGCTGCTGTTTCCCGTTCTCCCGGAGAGGGTGCACCGGCAGTGAGGAGGTCTGGGGGTCCCCAGGCTGTGGTGGGGTGCGCTGATGCGTGACCCCATTGCTCCTAGACAAAGTCAGACAGAACGACAAGGCTTGTGACAAGAAACAGCAGTTCCCTGGCCCACCTCTGGAGGTTGTTTCTCACTCCTAGAAACAACCATCCTCAAACCTCTTAGCTCTTTTGTGTCTGATATAAACCACAGAATTTTACAAATAACAGTAATATTATTATTTCCTTTTTTTTCTTTTTTTTTAGTTTTAGAACTTATCCTAACTTCCTAATATAGAAAACTAGGACTCAGTTCCTCTTACATAGCCACCAACACACACACACACACCTTGTTTCCTTACCCCTCATGCTCCAAATATATGTCACTCATAATATTTAATCAAGGTGGTATTCAGGATTTACCTAATTATGATCTTGTAAAAGACTGCTCACAGCTGATCTGTCCAATGTACTCTGATTACGTTTTTCTTTCATGAATACTGAGACATACATTCATAACCACTGGATGGGCAAAACTTAAAAAGTCTGATACCACCACATGATGATAAGTGTGGAGAACAGGGATTCTGAAACACTGCACCCATCATCTCAAGAGCTATGTCTCAGCATGTGACATGGGGGACACTCATCTACCTGTGGTCCCCACAACCCCACTCCTGTGGTTATGTCCCAGGGAAACTCTCGCGGATTTCCACAAGAAAATCCATTACAGCATAGTTTATAATAGCAACAATTGTGAAAATAACCTAATTTCCAAATCCAGAAAAATGCATATAAATAAGTAGTGATAATTAAATACTATACAACAGTTAAAATGAATAAACTACAGCTACACACATCAACAGTGATGTATCCCAAAAGCTCAGTGTTAAATGAAAAGCAAGTGAAGTTTGAAAATACGTTAAATACTATTTGGTATTCACTGGTATACACACATGAAGTAATAGCAAAAAAATAGTCATAGAAATGAAGAGTGCCAAATTCAGTATTCTGGTTTCTTCTAGAGAGTGGGGTTAGGGACTGGGTCAGGGTATGTTGTTCTCTGCATGCAAGATATTATATCCTAATTTTTAAAAAAGAGAGAAAAGAAAAAAGAAATTTAATTTTTAGGTGCTTATCTCTCACTAAAAATGTTTCCTCCTAAAAACGATGTCAAATAAAAGCAATCCCACTCCATTCCTGTGGTCCAATCATAAGACTTAGGAATCAATTGCTCTTCATGTAGGAAAATGCTTCCAACATCTGTTTCTGTTCTTTCCTGCTGCCTGGATCACAGAAGGAAAGACTTCAAGAATAGCCTAGTGTCAAGATGTTTATTCTAAATTAGCAGATAAAGAGGGGTGGAGGAGATCCTTAAGAGTATGTGCAAAACTGTGTGTACATTATCTTAGGGAAAGGGGACACAATTTTGTGAGATTCCCAAAAGGGTCATAACCTCCAATACACTCTGAGCTAGTTTTATGGTACAATTGTGAACCCAGGCGATGAGCAGCAAATATTTTGAGAGGTCCCTGTTCTGTGTTCCTTCCATGGAGGCAGGGGTGCTCAGAAGTAACCCTGTGACTCTGGAGTCACACAGACAGAGGTCCGATTCCTGCCTCCACTCTGGGGTGACTCTGGAGAGGTCCCTTCCTGTACGTCTGTTTTCTTCTCTATAAAATGAAGGTAACAGTTGTTGCAAACATTAGGTGACTTCATATCTGTAAGAGGCTTGGCATACACAGCGCTTGGCACATGGCCAGACCTCAAGCGATATTAACCATCCTGGGCCAGTTTTCCTTTCACATACTCCATGTTTCTTCTTCCCACTTACACAGTTTAATCGGTTATTTGGGCAATTACTTATATAACGTCTGCCTCCTCCAATACTGTATGTTCTCTATGAGGGAAGATATCTTATCTCTCGTTAGCCAGGTACAGAATGAATATGTGTTGAATGAGTGGATAAAAGGATGCAGGAGAGAATGAATGTCTCTTATGCAGAGCTGCTGGTTGTAAGAGCTAAAAGTTACCAAAAAAATGTGTACAGATTATGAGCTATGCAACTTCTAAGCTACACTTTAGCAGTATTTGTGCCTTCCTTATTTCGTCCATAAAATGTTTAGCAGTGTAGTATGATGAAGGTCAAGAAAGATTATTCAAGAAATAAAAGAGACTATTATCCCCTTTGAAAAAAACCTGGCTCAACAGTAACCAGATGAAGAAAGGAGTGTAGGCAACAATGACTGGCTAGAGAGTCCCAAGACCAGAGGACACACGACTTCAGTGATGAGGTTAACGGACAGGAAAAAAGGGGAGAAACTGCAGTCAGCTGTCCCATCGTTCTGCGGTCAATGAGGCAACACAGAAAGAAGCCAGCAGAGACAAAGACGATGCAAGAGAGAAGTGAAGAAAGTAGGAAGCAAGAAGGATTGACAGGTTGTTCTTTAAAAATTAAGAGAAAGCCGGGATGGCTCAGCAGATTAGGCGCTTGCTTTGAAGCCCCGAGGACCAAGAATCAAATCCCGGCCCCGGCCCAGGTGGACCCATATACTGAACTGGGGTGTGCTTCCCGAATGCAGTGAGGCCCCCAGTTCGGTTCAAAAATAAATAAATAAATAAATGAATAAATAAAAATTAAGGTGAACAATACAATTACTCCCATTGGTTGAGAGGATATACAGCAGGGGTGTCAATCTTTTGGCTTCCCTGAGCCAGACTGAAAGAATTGTTTTAGGCCACACATAAAATACACGAACACTAGTGATAGCTGATGAGTTAAGAAAAAGAAAGAGGGGAAGCCGGGATGGCTCAGTGGGTTAGGCGCTCACTTTGCAGCGCCAGGGACCAGGGATCGAATTCCGGCCCCAGCCCGTGCAGAACCATATGCTGAACTGGGAGCTCCCCTAGTTCAGTTCTCTCTCTCTCTCCCTCTCTGTCAAAAATAAATAAATAAATAAATATATATATATATATTTTTTTTTAAAGAAAAAGAAAGAGAGAGAGACAAAGAAAAGAAAAACACAAAAAATTCTCCTAATATTTTAAAGAAGTTCATGAATTTGTGTTGGGCTGCATTCAAAGCTGTTCTGAGCCACATGTGGCCCACGGGCCACAGGTTGGAGAAGCTTGAGGGAAGACACTCTCATACAAGCCAAGGGAGGTCCTCCAGCTCATGACTTCCTTGGCATGAGCTTGGGTCAAAATGATAACTGGGTTCCTTCCTTTTACATGCCTCTGAGATTTGCAGAGAGCCAACAGAGCATGAAACTCTATTTAAATGATCAAGTACACCCAAGCAGAAAGGTGATCAGCATTTAATGATCAATCTCAGTTTGTTGCCACTCAATAACACTGCTCTTATCTTTATGTCAAGAATTGTAAAGAGGTAGGAAATAGAATGAAAAGGCGGGATACGTTTTTTTTTTTGTTTTTTTTTTAAAGATAAAATCCTTCTTGGACAAAGCAGGAAAATAAACAAACCACATTTTTAAAAAGTTCAAAAATAGGAGCCTTGGGGAAGCTGGAATGACTCAGTGGGTTGGGTGCTCGCTTTGCAGCCCTGAGGACTGAGAATCGAATCCTGGCCCCGGCCTGTGCGGACCCACATGCTGAACTGGGGTGTGCTTCCCATGATGGAGGTCCCCCAGCCCAGTTCCCGCCCTGTGCAGCTGCCGCCCTCCTGTGCGGAACAAAACCATGTTGAAAACTGATGATGTACAACTGGGGAGACTGCTCTGGGCCTTCCCTCTTCTCTCTGTCTCTGTCTCTGTCTGTCAAAAACAATAAAATAAATCTTTAAAAAAAAATAGGGGCCTTATAATTATTGAAAAATAGGGTCTGCATGTCAAGTTGTTAGTAATTATGGATTCAATAGAAGAAGAAAATTATAGCATGTGCTTAAAACTTTAATATACATTAATCATTCCTACAATCTATACTCCATGGGGTAAAATGAATAAGCCTTAAATTTTTTAAATAAAAATGGACTAGTAAATCAGCTTGCTCTTTAATTTGAATATGATGTGTGAGTAGCCCTGTATGGTTCAGACTTGCCCATTATTGAATTTCAAAATGAGACTCCCAAAACTTAGTTAACAGTATCATCTCTAGATCAAGTAAGAGGCTCCAATTTAGCAGTGTTCTTTGATGGATAACACGCATTTAAATGCAGAGATTCAAGGCAAGTGTTTAGCATGCCGCTACCATTCACAACCACTTCTGTGTGTGCATCAAGATATCTCAGTAGCTTGCAACCAGAAAATACTGCTAATATAAACTTGCTAAGCATGGGTACTTTTCAATTCAAAATATGGGGTTCACAAAAACATTTAGTCCCCATTAATTTTTATAAAAGCATGAAGAGTTTGACTATACGAGTATATAACAGATGTATCTTAATGAAATAAGCCTTGTTTATTATACGATGATCTGAGGTGAAGTTACATTTATCAAAACGTTATCCTTATTTTTTCATGAAAGTTTGAAAACTGTTGATTTAAATAAGTCTCTGCACATGCACTGCTTGATATCAAAACATTCAGGTGACTTACGATTTCTCTTGCTTGTGGGACAGGGAAAAGAAGTCGTAGACCAAGCACACACCAAACACCGTGATGCCCGTCTCTTTCACCAGCATTGCGCATGTCCCCAAAAACAAACTGAGCAGCAAGAAGAAGGGAGAAGCTGTGGGAGGAAAACACTCCCCAACACGACACTGGTCCACACTCCTGAAAACCAAGGTTGAAAGTCTTTTCATTTAAGAAGAAAGGCAGGTCACTAAGAAATGCCACCATTTAACAATAAGATCTAACATCAATTTTTCACTGTATTCTGCGTAGGTGAGCAAAGACTTCTAGAATTAATTTAAAATTGCAAAGAGGGACAAAAGCAAATGTCTAATACTGAATTTAATATTTAAATTAAGGTATATATAAATTATGGAAAAACAGGGCATATAACAAATGAACAGTAAAAGCCATTTAAAATGCTGCTGTAGATATTTTGTCACATGGGAAGATGTTTAAGTGAATATATTTCAAGTGAGGAACACAGGTTACTAAGCCATATGTATGAACTTTGCAGCCAGGTTTCCTGTTCAAATGATAGCTCTGCAGATAACTAGCAGGGCAATATGGGACAGATTACTTTGCCTCTCTGTGCCTCAGTTTCCTTAACTGTGAAATGGGATCACTGTGTTAGAGGGAGGATACAATAAGTGACTTGTTTACACGTTAAGTGTTTATCATCATTATTGTTTTAGTGAAGGTGTTTGATATGCTTTTGTACACAAAACAAATAAATCAGTGGAGATATATGTATATACACACCAAAACATAATCATCATTTCTCACTGTGATGAAAATACAGATGTTTTAGCCCTTTTCTTTTCTTCTGGCTAATCTTTATTTTTAATTTTATTTTTCATAGGACATATTAGGTTGTTTTTTTTTTCTCAATATGATTTCCAGCAGGAATTTTCAAGAACCTCCAGTACTGTAAAGCCATTTTTGGTTTTTTTGGTTTTTACCTTACTGAATGGCATCAGCCCCTCAACAAGAAACATCATTGTTCCTTCAGCAGTTGCCACATGCATGTGGTCCTACTCATTTGAAGTTAAGGCCAGTATTTCGTAGTTGTACCATCTTACCCTTACTCCTGTATCTCAGAAGTAGGCTGACCAGACGTACCATTCTAAACAGGAAAGAAAACAAAGGTACTGTCCCACTTCAACGGTTTATAAGGTTAGCCTCCTGAATTCAGCCCAGTGAGACGAGGCTGACCATATGTACCATTTGAAATGGGACAGTACCCTTGTTTTCTGCCCCATTTAAAATGGCACATCTGGTCAGTCTACTCAGAACAATCCTATAAAATTATACGCCAAACTTGAAGCGGATGCCCGTTCTTCTCCAAAGCTGGTCTACAGCTTAAATCGCTTAAAGTGAGAATAGCATGCACAACTGACACCTGGAATACTATGGCTCATTATCATATAGATATGGATATGCTACGAGCCTAATCATGTTTCCAAATATATCAACCACTCAGAACGAGCCTGAAGGAACAAGTTTAATCTAACTGTGATTATTAATCTTGTTCTAGCACCACAGTAAATAGGAAACAACTGTTAAATCTGGCTTTATATTTTTAAGATTTCACAACACCATTTTACATGACTAGAAAGGCAGTAGGAGGCCACAAAGCCAGGACTAGAAGACTGGTGCTACACCAAGAGGCTGTTCCTCAGAGTCACTGGGCTTTGTGAGATTATAGATCAATGAACCGATCCAAAGATCAAGGTTCACAAATCTTTAACCAGGAAAGTCCTCCACAGGGGAGGCTAACATGGTTCACTGGCCCCCTTTTTCTGGGCCATGTTCTGAGTCATCTGCCCCATTTACATTCTCTTTCCAACCTGCCCCTTCCCCATGTGGACATGTCACAGCTCCGGTGAGAACCTGGTCTGTCTCTGTCTCTGTCTCTGTCTCTGTCTCTGTCTCTGTCTCTCTCTCTCTCTATATATATATATATATATATACATATATATATGTGTGTGTGTATATATATATATATATAATATATATATATATATATATATATAGTGGGAAATTGTTTTATTGCTTTTCAGTCTCTCAAAGCTAGGAGCTTCTTCTGTATTTTGATGAAAGGATGTGTAAATTGGAAAACCACAGTTGAGAAACATCACTTTCAATTCAGCCTTATTGTTTTAAGCTCTGAGTTACTCTAATGAGACTATAGAGAAAAAAACAAGGACCAAAATGAAAAGAAAAAAAAATTAAATAAAAGGACTACACCCAATGTATTTTGGCTCAGAGCTAAGATTCCGAATTCCATTCTCAATGAGAAACTAAAATTATGAGGAATCGAGAAGCAGGAGCTCGTCTGCCTGGTACCGGCCGGGCAGTTCCTATGAACGCAGCTGGAAGAAAGAACAGCCTCCTTCGCACTCGGTAAGGAGAGGGTTCCTTACCCCAGGTTTCCAGGAAGCTCACTGAGTATTTCACTACCAAGAAGCTTTCCTTTCCTCTCAGGCAGATGTTCAGAGTTCACACAGAGAAAGAGACAGACAGAGAGAGGGTGCGAGAGTGCAGAAATTCCCTGGGGTTGCATAACTATAGTCACACAGACGGCCATTCTTAGCTATACGTACCTATTGTAGGAGAGAAAGGCCAACAGAAAGAGCAGGCACGCTAACACGTCAGCTCTGCCAACAATTCCAGCCACCTAGGATGTTTAAAAAAATTAAAAAGAACAACCTCAGAAAACCATTACAGAAATGGATTTGATTTTAAATCAATGTAAGGTATAATAAAAAAGAAAACTCTGATAAATGATGAACCACTTCTAGTTATCATACATACTTAATAAGTTTACAGAAGGAGAAGAAGGAAGGGGAAAGTATTTCATGCTTAACTTCATTTTTAACCTTTCTCCTATAGAAGGTGAATTCCCAGCATTCAAGTTTAGTCATTTGTTGGTTTATTCAAACAACTGTTTGAGCAATGACTGTGTGGAAGACACTGTGCTCATTTTTGGGCAGCAGATACTTAAGAGTACTGGGAAAAAATAAACTGAGGAATCAATAATTTTGACAAGAATGGAAATGGATATGAGCTCACAATCGCTATAGGTGAACGTATGAGAATGGGCATATTTCTTAGCTCTGTCACTAAAAGCGCCTAAAACCAAGATGCCTCAGTGGCTAAAAACCATGCAGGCACTAACTGCAAGCACACCTCCACTAAAGAGAACACGGACTCTAGGGCTGAGGCTGAGGTGATACAAGAGGAGCCTGGATCATCTTCTCATATTAGGAAGTAAAAGCGTTCAAAAAAAAAATGACAAGTACGTGTCAAAATGACACAGAAGCCAGGGACAAGGGGCTCCCACTGACCAAATATGAAACAATTTGAACATCAAAATAAATAAGAATATTAATAAATTATAAGCCATTGAAAAATCGACATTCGTGAGTATGGACTGATAATAAATATATGGATGGATGGATGGAAATATAAGTACATCCATACATACATAAAGTAAGCAAGTTCATGAAGAAAAAAATGGAGAGCTCGTCCTTGAATTAGGAAGCCAATTAATGAAGGTAGAGGGAGTAATGTAGTAGGAAAATAGCCATTTTGCTCCATTAAAATAAACACTGGAACGAGCAAGAAACATCACAAAATATCAATTGATGCTAAATCTAGGGCATGAAAGTGTGATGGGACACAGGATATTTGCCAGGCTCCAAAGCATTTCTTCACCAATTACTTATTAGCTGGAAAAATAAAAAGATTATACTGTAGAGAAAATGTGTTCCATTGCATTACTTCTTGACTATGGAATCAAACTTAACCTTACCAATATAAGGCAAATAGATGTGGCATCTGCATGTGTTATCCTGAGAAAGACACAATATCACCTTTGTGGCATTCCAGCCAGGGATACGTAGCCTGAATATAATCATGTGAAAACATAGGGCAAACTCAGGAACAGAACATATTTTTTTTAAGTTTGATATTTTTTACAATGTGTTATTCAGAAAGGGGTCAAAATGGAAGAAGCATGTGGGGCAGGGGGTTATGTATAAATCTTTGTATTATTTTGTTACTTAAAATGTATGTGTATTTCTCTTAGTTCTTGAATCCAAGAAACCAAACTGTAAAGGAATAAAATGGGGCCTGGTTCAAAGAATGCTTCAAAGAGAAGGTCACACGTGAGCTGGCTCTTAAAGATGAGGCGGAGTTCACTAGGGAAATGAACAAGGTTAACATTTCAGGCACGTAGAGTAGCATCAACCAAATCATATAGGACCTGAAGTCCATGGTGTATTCAAGATTCAATGATTAATAGCAGAAATCAATTTTCTGGGAAATACTCCTACAATTACCCCCAACATAATGAGCACACTTTGCAGTCGTAAAGGAGAGGCAACAACACATGAATGGAGCTAGAAGATAGATTCCTCTGGCCATGTGAGGGAGACTCGATGTTGCTTTAATTTCAGAAATTCGGTTTTGTTATCTCTGAAATGAGTAGAACACCCCCTGCCCTCATGCTACTGAGGTAATGAAAGAGATAATGTATATAAATGCCTGCTTAATGTTGGTGTTCTTTCTTCCTTTTCCCTGCAGAGAAAAGAAGTTAGACTCTTACCACTGAGACAGGTTGTTCTGTGCGGCTTAGGCAAATCATCTTTTTACTGTAAGGATTGCAAATATGATGTTTTAATTTAACTTTATTAAATAACCTGATATAGTTAAAATAGAAATAAAGATAATTGAATTATGTACCTCCTATATAGATAGCTAGTCACATATTGAGAAAAATTCTAGTCCGATCTACACCAAGAGGAACCTGGAGAAGACCACATAATTTCATGGGCAGTACAGAGCTGAAAGCTCTAATCTAACGTGGCTGCTTGGGCCATTACAGTTCATTGATCCATTAATCCATGAAGAGCTGGAATCCCAAATCACGCAGACTGCATGGCCCAAGAGAGGTAGGCAGTGACAATGTGGTGTCACTTTGGTGTCAAGGCCCAGATCAGACTCACAGTCTCTAAACAATTGCACACAGTTCAATCGTCTGTGAAGCCCCAGTCTGCTCAGTCTACAACATTGTGTCTCTATGAGCATTGAGCTCAGAATCAACTGCAAGGCCTCCTGAGGGTTAAAAAGAGAGACCACCTAGCCAGCCATAGGCATCTGGGCCCACAGGACACCCTTCATAACACACCTGGTGTGGCCAACTGGGACAACAGCAAGACTTGCAAGCTGGAATGAGGCGATCACAGGTGAGACAAGCATAACTAATGCATGAAAGGCACCTGAAGCCCTGGTTCTCTAATGGCAGCCAGTTAGTGTGGCTGGAACACAGTAGCAGCAGCTGCATGAGCCAGCTAGACGTGCCCACATGTAAAGAATGCAGAGTCCCTTGAAGCAGAAGTTCAGAGGGGGTGTTAAAATGTTAGTGCAAACACTGATAGGCTCTGTTGCCAATTTCAAACCACCAAGTCTTCAATAAACATCTACTCTATACCCCTATTGAGCTGGGATCTCTGGGGTAAGGGGTTAGATGTCTGAAAACAAGGTACTTGTCAGCAACTACTACATTGTCTAGACCAGCCATTCACTGTGATTTCATTAGTCAATAGCATCATGCTTAGTAATTGCATCTTTTATTCCAGGCAACAAACATTTTCCAAGTGCCTTCTATCTGCCACATATTATGCCAGTTGGAGGAGGAATATAACCTGCCTCAAGGACTTTAACATCTGGTAAGGAGTCAAACAAAGCATATTAATATGATACAGGGAAACTGCATGTGTCATAAAGAGGAGAAATCGTTGCCATGGGAAGACTATAGGGATGTATTTCAACTGTAGGATCTGGGAAGGTTTCATGGAATGGCTGGCCTTAATACATTGAAACTTAAAGGACAGGCAAGGACTCAGGAAGCGCAAGAGAGGGGACTTTGAATCCTGAACCAGAGAGGGAATGCAGGCGCACTCCTCCAGGCAGAGAAAAGAGAGGTCTGGAAAAATATGAGGTGTTTCTGGAAGGGAAGGCATAAAGAGATGAGAATATGGAGTAAATGAAAAGGAGTTGGGAGTGGGCAATGGTAAGCAAAGAAAGAATATTAAGTTGGAGCCCCTTGGGCTTGATTCTGTGACAATGTCAGCTGAACTGCAGGGTACTGGGAAGTTTAAAAGGAGTTGCTCAACAGAACATGCACAGGGACAGCACGTATTTCTGCCTCATGCTGCACGTTTCCATTCCCAAGCGGGTAGTTATAGCCTGAGAACTGAATCCTTTAAATATTCAAATGGTGGAAAAAGATCAGTGAATTGGGCAGATTTTAAATAATGGAACAGTCAGATCTCTGAGCAAGCTTAACAGAATCACATGTGGAAATTGCCAATTATGGACTTAGCTTGCTCCCAAATTTATTACTCCTTGGAATATCGCTCACAGAATTTGTAGAAAGTATACTACATGTATAATGGTATTAATAATTGTATCTGCAAGAACAAGTCCCATTAGTGTCAGACAGAGCCAGGAATACACACTTAACTCATGACAACAACTTAAAGGAGGACTGACTGATTAGATCATGAACATTTTCTCCTATGTGCTCTTATCCCAGTTCTGGAAATGATGACCTTAACCTTCAACTCCATGAGTCAGAATGTCCTGCTCTTGCCTTTGACTTAAGTGCATTCCTTCAAACCAATAATGTCTCTATAATGAAGTTTTAACTGTCATAGGAGAATTAAATAATGTTCCTCATTTTCCCAATTTCTCTACTGATCTTTCTCATGATTTGTAGTCAGAAAAACATGTACATTTCCCAAGATGTGTACTGTCAGGAAACCCTTCTAAGTATCACCCTTCTAAGGCCTTAAATGAAGAAAGGTCTGGGTCTTTCTTATTCATTGGTATATCCCCACAATTGAGGATGAAATTACAGTCTCACAAATAACTTGTTGAAAAGTTGAGTAAATAACTGAAATTGTTCCTGTCTATTTAAATTGGAAATAATTTTACCTCTACTGGGATTCTTGTTTTAATGTAACATATTGCTTTGCTTTCTATGTATTTATGTGTATGTGCTTTGGCTTTTCTACAAGATTGTGCACAAACTGTGGGTCACGATCCTGCTATCCACCCACATGTCCCCTGGGCACACAGCAGAATGCCCCGCTAAGCAAGTATTTATTAACTACTTGTTGATTACATAATTAATAAAGCAACTACTTACTCTTATCAAGATGTTGAAACTAAATGCCCCCCACCACCACCACCACCACCACATACACACATACAAAATATAAATCTTTTATCCTGCTTGATATGATTTATGGTCCTATTTTTATTTCTGGTTAACAAAGGGGACAGACATCCCTCACTAACTCCCCTTCCTGCTCACTATGGTCCATTTTTGTTTCTTTTAAGTAACAGCACTATGTCTTCTGGAAAAGTGTATTTCTTTTTTCTATTTCTCTGTCCTCCTCCTTAGAAACTTGAACTGATATCCATGATTAAATAATAGTCTCTTGATTTTATTTACTAGTATAGACTGGTATGTAAGCCAAATTTCTTTGCCTCCTTCTATCATGTTCCTCATCTCCTTGTGAATGCAAACAGTTTCTCTAACACTTTGCCCTAAATACATGTCCAACCCTTAGACTCCTCTGCCCCCATAATTGTGTTAGCATGGATTTTTTTTCAATTACTACAAAAGCTTGTTGAAATCCTTTCTTAAAGGTCAATTCACTAACAGAATTTTCCGTTTTTATTTAGAATTCAGCCTACTTTATCAGCTCATGATCACATTGCCAAAGGTTACCTGCATTTTAGTTCTCCTACTCTGCCAGCATAAAATTAAAATGCTTTTGTCCTATGCATTTGTTCTTTCCTACTAAAATTTTCCCCAAGACATTCTAAGCACGAATTTTCAACTGTACTTTAAAAATTATTTGTCAGAGATGTAATATTGTCTAGGGGCTCAGGTTTTTAAAAATGCCTTTTACCCAGCATCATATATTTTACATGGCTAGGAGTAGTAACCCTTGATTAGTATTTCTCTTCACATTACATCCAAAATTAATATTAAAAACTTAATGAATCTCTCTCATCTCTTAAAATTCATATCTCAAATTTTTCATTAAAATTTTAAGTAACTGAAGGAATCTAATTTCCCATGCATTATAAATACTGACACTTTCAAAATAAGGCTATAATGTTACTGTTTTAAAGGCACCAAATGGAATCTGAAATGTACCATAGCAATCTGAAGTTCAGCAGTTCCATTTACACAACATGAATAGGTTCTTCTTTACATGGTAGACATTTACGCCCTTCCCCTTCAACTCATCTTTCTATTTTATTTTCCCATCAGTTTTTTTCTTAATGTACTATATAGTTATACTTAAAAATATTTTATCATCTCTTTCTGAAATAAAATACATACATAATTTAATTTATTTTATTAAATTTCCAGTGATCATAAACTTATAAGTGTTAAATTTTTAATTCTTTATTATATTTATTAGTATTGATATGCAATTGTTCAATGCATCAGAAATTCATGACAAAAATGATAATTATCAAATATAAAAACACATCTCTAAGTAAAAGATGGAGCAGCTTTCTTTTCAATAAATTCAGTGGTCTATTGGCTAACTGATACCTTTTGTTAGACTAAGAAAGCACGCAGCATCAATTCTATTCCTGGTTTTCATCCTCATAGACTGTTGACAGAAATGAGAACAGAACTAGCTGTGTTATAGGAGTCACTTAATTCTCTGAACATCAAAGTTATGTGCAAAAATCATAGTGATCTATCATCTTACATATCGTTTAATAATCTCCCAACTGACAATTCATCAGGTCCTTCTTTAATTTGGTTGAAAGCAAATAACTTAAGCATACCTATCACTAGAGTTACCTGTCATTGGAGTCATTTGCTCTACCAAGACTTTCCAAAGGACTGTTACTCATACATCACAGTCTCCCACTTAGAGGAAGCTTGGTCAGTTTAAGATACTCAGAAAAGACTAGGAAAATTATCTTTAATAATGCAATTTCTTAAATAGAGTTTTTCTTAATCACCTACTCAAAATTCATTTTTGTCAAAACCTTGGCTTACCGATTTAGAAGTTGCCCTGTGGAAAATGTCTGTAGGATAGCCTAACTGACAAAACCAGTCCTCATTATGAAACCAACTGGCCACATCCAGCTTCTTATGTCAGTTCAAACGAACACATGATTATGCATCCCCATGACAACCATCTGACTTCTGAATTCAGAACTTCAGCACAGACCACCATACCCTACTCCTAATGCCATGCTCTAGCCTTCACAGAAATACATATAAGACAAAAAGACATGAAACCCTACTTCTACTTTGGGCTTATGATCCCTTAATTGAAGGAGGTTTTGCTGACACCAATATGTCAAATTGTTTCTTTGTAAGGTGCCTCAGAGATTTGTACTCCTGGGGCATATAGTAAGTTTCGGATGTATGTAAGTCTCTCACGCATTCTCTCTCTCTTTCCCCTTTCCTCCCTCCCTCCCTCATTCCCTTCCTCCTTTCCTTCCTTCCTTCCTTCCACCCTCCCTTCCTTCCTTCCTTCCTTCCTTCCTTTCTCTCTCTCTCTCTCTTCTCTCTCTCTCTCTCTCTCTCTCTCTCTTTCTTTCTTTCTTTTATTTTTTTAATGAGAGAAGGGAAATTGAAAGGGGAAGAGGCAGGAAAACCAAGTTGATGCCTTTACTCCAGGCATGTTCTCAGGCAGATCAAAATTAGCAGTGTCTAGATGCCAGCTGAGGCTCGGGTAACAATTCCTTTAAAGCTGTGGTACCCAGGTACCCTTTGGAAAGTCTTCATCTACTTTAAAGGTACACATAAAATAAACCAGCCATGGTTACTGAGCTGTGAAACAAAACCACCTGATAATGCCACCTCATTACAGAGGGCGAGGTAGCTATCCTAGCTATACTTTCTAAATCAATTACTTGTCATCCACAAAATAACTACATTAATATTAGATAACTTGGAAAACTATTCGTTAGTCTCCTAAGTCTGTATTTCTAACTTGAAGAATGTCAAACTTTTTATAGTCTTCCTCTTAACACTCCCAGTTCTTATCATAAATGTTATAAATATAAAACAGAGAAAAGGTACAACATCAGTGTAGAACAGGAACAATGCCCCAGCATGATTAGTATCTCCAAATGCCCCTTTCTGTTTAAAATACATTAGGACTTAAATTTTCTGCAAATAAATAACTGTTGTCATTTATTACTACCTGCAATAATAACAGTGGTTATTTAGGAAAGCAGCTAAATCCTGGAGGTGTAAGAAAGGCATTTAAACACTTAAAAAGAAAAGCTGTCAAGCAGAATGTTTTACATATAAAGATAAACATTTTAGTAGAGCTTTGAATTAACAGGGCCTTGAAAAAAAAAAAACAGAGATCAGTTTAGCTCCATTTTTTGTTTTTTTGTTTTGGTTTATTATTTCAGAGTTCCAAGGACACTCACCGCCTCCGTGTGAATAGGGTGCACAGCAAAAAGCAAAGCCGTAACAAAAGCAAGTCCACGATTCTTGAAGACAGTTTTGTCACAGGTGTACATCAAGACAAGCGTCACCAGGCAATGTAAAATTACATTGACAGCATGGAAGTAGAAGGGGTTCATGCCAGTCAAAAATACATTTAGCCTGTAAAAAAAAAAAAAAAAAATTAAAGCAAAAACAATTAGCTATACAAAGAGTCTAAGCACAGAGAAATCTGAGGATATCAACCATTCTAAAAAGTAAACTATTCAAGTAGGTATAGTACACATTTAGTTAACTGGCACCCATGGGGTTAATAGAGAGTCCACTGTATTTTTTAAATGACTTCCAATATCAGGTTATGCTACATAGTTGAGTATCAATTTTATCCTCCCTCAGAATTTTCCTATCTGCAGAAATCATGCAAACGCAATGCAAATCGTACTTCAGGAAACCTTGTGGTCTCACTGAGAAGGCAGGTAGACAGGTGCGGAACCGTCCTCTCCCGAGGCCGATGCAAACATCCCACACTACTCTTGCCCCACTGCCAACTCTTCCTAAGCAGCTCAGTGTTCGAAGGCCAGTCCACAGTGTGGTGGGTCTGAGCCACAGCCATTGGAGATGAGAAAGAAACACAAGACTGTGATTGTGGTCGCAGATGGGACAAACCAGGTACGAACATGTTCTCTCACCCATGGTGTCCCTAGGAACCAAATTTCCAGATTCTGCACCCAAAATCGTTGTTCATTAGCACCTCACAAGGAAACTTCAGGGCACCTAGATGTTATTATCAGCTACAGTTGAAACGAAAAGGATGAGCAAAAGCATAGCATTTCAGAATTTGTATGAAATGTTTTCTAACATAAATCTACACAGAAAGAAACCACAAAGAAGAAAACCACAAAGAGAAGGGAAATTTATTGTTCAGTGTCTTAAATAATACTTTCCTGAGACAGATATGCAGAGTAAAGAGACTTCTGAAGGTTGCCTTAAATTTAAATAGGACATAATGTCCCCAGTTGAGGCTGTGGGATTATAGAAAATATACAGTAGTGTAGGGCAGGGATTCCCAACCCCGTGCCCGCAGGCGCCATGGCGCCCGCAGCCCGATTTGTGTGCGCCCGCCATTATGTGACTGCATCAGAAGTTTTTCATAAAGACCAAGTAAAACTATCATTTATTTTTATACATTTGTTAGAATTTTAAAATATTGTTTGAGTATCTACACAGGTTTATTATATTCGTTGGTATGTTTGCGATATCGTATGTATAAGTGTTTCCCTAGCTTTCGCCTTTGTACATGTCGCGTCTTGTTTAGCCGCTGCGCTCTTTAAACTCTCCTCCCCCCAACCGGGAGCCGCCAAGTTGCCGTTTTGATGGCGGTGGCTGGGCTGATCGGGTCGTGACGGTTAGCTAGGATCACAGTGTTTTGATAGATTCGATTTTAAATGAACTAAAAGCGAGGTAGGTAATCTATTACTATGGTGGCAATTTGATATGATATTGTAGTTCTATAACTATTTTTATTTTTATTTTTTTAGTCCTAAAATGAGTGGACCAAATAAGAGAAAACGAACCTATAGTTTTAACACAGACTGGGAGGAACCCTATTGTTTCATTAATTTAAAAGGTAAATGCATTTGCCTGTTGTGTGGCAGTAGTATTGCAGTGCCAAAAAAACATAATGTTGAACGTCACTTTCAGACAAGTCATACCACTTTTGATACGAATTATCCACTTAAATCTGAAGAAAGAAAAAATAAATCAACTAAAATTAAGTTTAGCTACTCAACAGACTGTTTTCACTAGACATGTGGAAAAATCTAAAAAGGCAGCCATTGCTTCTTTCAAAATTTCTCACATGCTCGCAAAGAAGAAAAAACCTTTCCAGGATGGTGAATTGTTCAAAGAAGCATTTCTGACTGCTGCCGATTGTTTGTTTGAGGAATATTCTAACAAGCGTGAGATTATGTCGGCGATACAAGAACCTACAGTTGTCGAATAACACAGTCACAAGAAGAATACACGCAATTTCAAAAGACTTGCAAACTCAGTGAAAGACTGACTTGGAAATATGTGACTGCTTCTCTCTGCAATTTGACGAGTCAACAGATATATCAGACACCGCACAGTTGGCAGTTATGGTGAGAATGGTATTTAGTAACTTCACAGTCAAAGAGGAGCTGTTGCAAATATTACCAATGAAAGGACAGACGAGAGGTGAGGATATTTATAAAACTTTCAGAACATACGCC
>PVKE010026968.1:0-21949 GCA_004027555.1 Craseonycteris thonglongyai
TAACTTTCAGTTTTATATTCCACCTATAAGTGAGGTCATGTAGTAATATTAAATAGGATTTATTAATATTAAATATTATTTCCTTAAATGTAGCCAAAGTAAGAAGCCAATATTTGTTTAGACTTTGTCTTGTGCCAGAGACTAAATGTTTAACTTGCACAAATTCATTTAGTCCTCACACAAATCTAAAAGGTAGAAATTAAATTTAACTTCATTAGAAATGAGGAACTGAGGCAATCAGAAGGTAAGTAATTTTCCCAATATTAAATAGGTTAAAAGAGTAGGGCTCAGAACCTACTCTTTTAACCACTATTTATTTAATATACACAGACATTATAGTTATTCTTTTATGGACACACAGTCTCTAACATACTGTAAACTGTTAATGCGCAAAAAGCTATTGGACAGTTAGGTTGTTTCCACTTTGTAGTCTTAAATATAATGCTATAACAAGAAATGAATTGATGCATGGATAGATGACTACATGGACAGAGACATGATAGGACAAGTGTAGTAAAACATGAACAGTATATATGGGTGAAGGACGTAGGAGTTCATTGTGAATTTCTTTCAACTGTTCTATGTTTTTGAAATTTACCATAATAAAATAATGCCTTGGTGAATAAATATACTTATTTTATATAACATGAGCATCAGAAAAACAGGAAATTTTTTCTGATTTATTTGTAGATATATTGCTAATACCTACAACAGTACCTGGAACATACAGGTTCCATAGATGCCTCATATTTTGTTGAAAGTGAACAGTGTGAATATCACAGTATAAAAATCAGGATTCTCTCCCTCTTCCTTGACTTGTTATTGTCACTTGTACATTGTAGTTGTTTGGTTGTTCACTGACCTTTCTATACAATTTGTATAAAGTCTACATTCTTTGTCATGTGTGGCCACTGAGGTCTATGCTGTGTTAGTTACTGATTTGATAGAAACGTCTTTAAATGTTTTAAACCAAAATAAAAAATAATAATAATGGGAAAGATAGGAAACAAAAAAAAAAGGAAAGAAAAGGGAAGGGAAGGGAAAGGAAGGGAATAGGGAGGAAAGGAAGGAAGGAAGGAAGGAAGGAAGGAAGGAAGGAAGGAAGGAAGGAAGGAAGGAAGGAAGGAAAGAAGGAAGGAAGGAAGGAAAGAAGGAAGGAAAAAAGTTCTCCCTTCTTGGCAGATTGGCTCATATTGAGCACTTCAATACTTTTGCAGGCTATTTACAACTCTACCTTAGTCTTCACTTACTTCTTTCACTGAGTCTAAAGTTGAGACAGAGATGAAAGCCTAGCATTTCCTTAGTTTTTTTTTTTTGTTTGTTTGTTTGTTTGTTTTCTGACCATATATCCAGACCTAGGCATGTGTATGGCCTTCTAGCTTCTCTGATATATGCAGGAGCCTTTCAAAGCATTTTTTCCCCCATGTATCTCCTTCCACAAAGTCTTACTTCCCAGGTTTTTTATCTGTCTGATGGTTGCATGATCTCTTATCCCTTGTTACATTTGGGTGGCTGCCAATAGTAAGTTTGTCTTTAAATACTGTCAACAAATGCTGTCTGGGAGGCTGCCCAAGCCCTAGGAAAGTTCTGAGGTGAGTCAAAAAAAAAAAAAAAAAGGAGAGGGCTTCAGCTCATCCTTCAGGGAGGCAACACATAGGCCAATGCACAAACCATAATTCTTTGAGAACAAGGTCTATATTGCTTCTTCTGGTACCAGCAAAGTTCATTAGAAGCATGGGCCACTATCTTTGTGGTTGGGCAGTGCTTTGCTGGGGAGGGAGGACAGTAGGAAGGTAATTTAAAATGCAGCAACACTCACCAAATTTCAGCTATTTTTTGTTTATTAATGGTTCCCTGGCTTTTGTAAGTTTTTGTTAGATTTGAAACCGCTAAAAAAACGGACTCTAACATCTTCAGCATCTTAATCATTTTACTGGAGGAATGAAGATTTGAAGTTCTCCACTGGGCCATTTTTTATAGGGTCCCTCATAAAGAAACTTTTTGTTAGCCATTTAATTATTCTAAATAAATCAATTTATCAAGGCTCTATTATCAAGGAACTATTCAGAATTCATATGTTCTTGAGTCAGGTTTCATAATATACGTATATTTTTTAAATTGTAGAAATTTTTTCAGCTCATCTAAATTGACTAATATTTTGGCAAAGGCTATTCATAATATTCCCTTTTAATCCTTTTAATTTATTCAGAGTCAGTAAAGATGGCTCTTCTTTCATTCTTGATACTGTTAATTTGTGTTGTGTATTTTTCTTTTAGTCTAGCATATGGTCTATGCTGCAAAATGTTCTATGTTGCTTGAGAGTATTATATTCTGCAGTCGTCAGGTGGAACAATATATATAATCAGTTAGATTAAGTTGCTTGATAATCTTGTTTCAATTTTCTATGTTGTTGAGGGAGTCAGGATGGTTCAAGTGGGTTAAGTGCCTGCTTTGCAGTCCTGAGGACAGAGAATCACATCCCGGCCCTAGCCCATGTGGACCCATATGCTGAACTGGTGTGTGTTTCCCATATGGGATGCCCCTTAGTTCAGTTCTTGCCCCTCGGTTTGGCCCCTGGCTCAAGGGGGCATGCCTCCCATGAGGAAGGCCCCCAGCCCAGTTCCCACCCTGTGTGGCCCCTGTCCACCTATGTGGAAAAAAACCATGTAGAAAACTGATGATGTACAACTATGGAGACTGCTCTGGGCGCTCCCCTTCTCTCTGACTCTCTCTGTCTCTCTGAAAAGCAATAAAATAAATCTTTAAAAATTTTTTCTATGTTCTTGCTGACTTTATGTCTACATTGAGAGTACAATATGGAAATCTCCAATAAGTATTTATGAATAGATTATTTCTTCTTTCAGTTATATCATTTTTTGTTTCATGCATTTTAAGGCTCTGTTATATATTTATAATTATTATATTTTCCTGATGTATTGAAACTTTCAGCATAATAAATTATACCACTTTGTCTCTAGTAATGTTTTTTGCCTTTAGGATTATTTGTCTGATATTAGTAAAGCCTCTCCAGGGATGTTGAGATAGCTCAGCAGGTTGAATACTTTCCTCTCAATCATGAGGTCTAGAGTTTGATTTCTGGCCCAGACTATGCAAACCCATATGCTGAATCGCGACACAACTGGTAACCACCAGGATGGCTCGGTGGCAAAGGTTCTCGCCTCCTATGTGGATTGTCCTCAGTTGGGTTCCCGCCCAGTGTGGCCCCACATTCACCTGTTTGGAATGAAACCAAGTCACAACTAATGATGTACTACTATGGAGACTGCCCTGGGCGCTCTGCCCTTCTCTGTCTCTCACTGTCTCTCTCTCCCTCTCTCTTTCTCTCTCTCTCTGTCTTTCTCACCTTCTTTCAAATATATATAGCCACTCCAACTCTTTAATGGTTACTGTTCCCTTGGTAAACATTTCTCCATCCTTTTACTTTCAACATATTTGTATCTTTGAATGTAATACGCATCTTCTGTAGAAACATATAGTTGGATCTTGCTATTTTTTGTGCAGTCATCACTGCTTTTGATTGGGATATTTCAAACATTCACATGTAATGCCATTATTAGGATTGGATATATATGTGCAATTTGCCTATTTGTTTTCTACATGCTTCTTGTCTTTCCCCTGCTCCTGTTTTATATCTTCCTTTGCATTAAATAAATATTTTTAGCTCACTGTATTAGTTCTGCTATTGAGTTTTTACTTTTTGCTTTTTTAGTGTTTTCCTCTTGCTTACTCTTGGTATTACAATGAGTCTTAATTTATCACAGTCTACTTCAGATCAATATTAACTTAATTTTGCTAAAATACAAACTTTGGTCTAATATATCACTATTCTATATCTCTTCTATATACTACTGTTGTCCTATATAGTCCATTGACGTATGTTACATACTAAATTACCTTATATCTTTCAAAGAAGTTAATAGAAAAAAATGAAAAAATATACATATTCATAGAGTCTTTTATATCAACCCACATATTTATAATTTCTGGTATATTTCATTTGTTTTGGTTTCACATAACCATCATGTATAGATTTCCTTTTGCCATAAGGGCTTTAGTATTTCTTCTAAATGTTTCTTAAAAGAAAGTTCTGCATCCTTTGTTGATTTGAGAATGCCTTTATTTCACCTTCATTATTGAAGAACTTTTGATAGGTTTTGGATCCTTGGTTAGAAAGGTCTGTGTTTTTGTTTAGTTTTGTTTTGTTTTGTTTTTTGAGGGGATGACACTTTGAATATGTTATTACATTACCTTTGTCCTCCATTGCATCAGAAGATAAGTTAGCCATTAATCATATCGATGGCCCTTTTTCTTTTGCTGCTTTACTTTTTTCCTCTTTGTCTTTCTGTTGTGTGTATTTCTGTATTTATCTGACTAATGGTTCTTAAAGTTTCCTAAATGTGTGAATTAACATTTCTCATCAAATTGAGAATATTTTGGCCATTATTTCTTCAAATATTTATCCTTTCCCTTTTTTTGATTATTTTTTGGGACTCCCATCACACATGCTGCTATGCTAGTTCTTGTTCTTGTCCCACAGCTCTTTGAGGCTCTGTTCATTTCTTTTCAATCTTTTTTCTCTCTATTCTTCAGATTAAATAATTTGCATTGATCTATCTAAATAGTTACTGATTCTTTTTATGATATCTTTAATCTACTATTTGACCCTCTCAGGACTTTTTCATTCCAGTTATAAACCTCCTCAAAGAATGTTATTATTTTTATCTTATTATTGAAAATCTCTATTTATTGATTCATTGTTGTTATATTTTCCTTTAATTATTTTAGACATGTTCCTTTTAGTTCCTCTAATATATTTATCATAGCTATTCTGAACTCATTGATAAATTGAACATCTGGGGACATTCAGTGACAGTTTCTATTAATTGCTTTTTCGTCGTGATGGTGGTAAAATACACATAAATAAAATGTACCACTTTACCTGTTTATAAATGAACAGTTCACTGTCATTAAGTACATTCGTAGTGTTATACAACCATCATCGCCATCAATCTCCAAACATTTTTGTCTTCCCAAATCGATTCATTAAGCAATAACTCCCAATTCCGTCAGGCCCCTGCTAATCACCATTCTACTTTTTTTTTTTTAATAAACTTTTTTAATTTTTATTTATTTATTTATTTTTGACAGAGAGAGAGAGAGAGAGAGAGAGAGAGAGAGAGAGAGAGAGAGAGAGAGATACAGAGACAGAGACAGAGGGAGAACTGAACTGGGGAGCACATGGGTACGCACGGGCCGCGGCCGGGATTTGATCCCCAGTCCCCGGCACTGCAAAGTGAGCGCTTAACCCACTGAGCCATCCCGGCTTCCCCACCATTCTACTTTTGACTGTTCTTTTCTTCTTGAGTAGTAGTCACAAGTTTTCGTTCCTTGCATGTGTCTTTCTATATAACTGGACAATTTAGATACAGTAATAGAAATTGTAGCAACTCCATAATCTGATTATTTTCCTTCTAAAGGTGGTTGTTGGGAAGTCTTTTGCTTGCTTATCTTGTTTAGTAACTTACATGGGCTAAATCTGTGAAATGTCTTTTCATAATGAGCAGTCTCTGAAATCATTTTGCTTATCATTAGGTCCTTAAATTCCTGTCTTTATTTTAATCCTATTGTGCTAAGGGTTGCCCTTTTTCCTTGTAGCTTAGTTGTCAGTTAATGATTAGACAGTCATTTTGCTCAAGCACCTTTGAGTCATTTAGGCTTCCATTTTCTACTGGTGGATCTTTGTGTGGATAGGAGAGCACTTGCAAAGATCGGGTTATTCTCAAGTCTTCTTCATTTTTTACATTTTGTTGGGCCTTGTGTGTCTCCTATGCACATAGAGACAGCCTCAGTGTTGGCCAAGAATACATGACCTCAGCCAGACTTATGCTTGCCCCAACCATAACCACAACCTCAGGCTTTGGTCCTACACCACACCAAGATCATCACTTTCACTGACAACTCTGTTGAGCACGGTCATCATCCATGTCCAAGTCCAACGAGTCTCTTTTGACTATAGCAGCAGAAGCCTGCCCCTTCCTGGCAGAACTTCAACACCAAGCAAGCTTGGAAGATGGGGATAAGAGCAAAAATAATTCCATAATTTCCTCTATACTTACCTGATGTTCAACGTTTTTGAAGCATAAATTCTCAGATTGTTGTATTCCATAGCTCTGAAATGATTGTGTTGTTTGTTTGTTTGTTTTAGTGACAGGATTTATTTACCAGGTTTCTTATTTTAATATAGTCTGAAGTCTGCTCATTTTTTTTTTTAATGTTTTTGACAGAGAGAGAGAGAGATACAGAGACAGAGAGAGAACTGAACTGGGGGTACTCCCCAGTTCAGCACATGGGTCCGCATGGGCTGAGGCCGGGATTCGATCCTGGGTTCCCGGCACTGCAAAATGAGCGCTTAACCCACTGAGCCATCCCGGCTTCCCCTGATGTCTGTTCTTTAATCACTGTCAATGAAAGGAGAAATCCTCAAAGTGTGGTCCTTAGATTTGGCATGTCAGTATCAACAGGAAACATGGTAGAAATGTAAATTCTTGGGCTCCACTGCAGACCTATTGAACTAGAAACTCTGTACAGAGCTCAGGAATCTGTATTTAAATAAGCCCTGCAGACAAGTCTGAAGCACACTAAAGTTTAGAATCAGTAATTCAGAGCATTTTAAAATCTTAATTATTAATGGAATCCTCTATTTCAAGAAAAATGACCAAATATAAGACCTTTTTGGATGTTTTATCAAAGTCAGCTTGTATTATTTGACAAAGAATTAATGAAGCTTTGGCTTACCCTTTGACCTCTTCAATCCAAAGATAGATATAAATATTTTTTTCTATTTTTAGGACAAAAATTGGTGTTGTCTGATATACACAAAGATGTACTAGATAGGACTTAAGAGCAACAACCTGACTGTTACCCAGATGTATGACCCTATTATATTCAAACCTGTGGGGGATGAGATTTAGTACTTTTGCCTTTCCAAAAATGTATATTTCCCATTAATATCATATTTCTTCACTAAAAAGACCTGTCTATATAAGGACAGTGAAGATGTATTCTTGCACAACTGGTATGTTTTTCAAACCTACATTATTTATAGACCTGCATTTTAAAGACATAAGGCCATTCTTCTTTTAATCAATGTATTCTTATAGTAATGCTTTTGTAATTAATGATCCCTATCTCCATATGAATACAAGATTAAACAATGTTTAGTGAAAAAAACAAAATTTAGAATGTCTACACTAGATAATATTCTTATGCAGTTTTAAAACAAAAACATACTACCTATTGCTTACAGATACATACGAGAGCTGTCCAGAAAAATTTCAGCCATAAATTCCTCTATTTTCATATCACATGGCTGGATACATTCCAGACAGCCCTCATATGTATATAGAACTATGAGTAAAAAACAGAAAGTCTTATATCGAATGCATGATAATCGCTGTTTCTGGATGGAGAGAAATAAAAATGAGAAGTCAAAGAGGATTTCAACTTTATAATGTTTTGTTTCTTTTATATAAAAATATGACAAAATCCTTTAGTATTGTAAAGACTGTTTGCTCTGAATAAAGTACAGGGAAGAACCTTGGGTCAAAGAATTGATACTGTAGTTCATTTAAACTGAGGGATAATTCTCAGACAGAAAGATAGACAAGCCTAGAAATTACTAATTCTTCAGTTGCCAGAAATAACTCTGAATGTTAAGAGGTATTTCCAGAGAATGAGAGCTAGACATAGAAATGAGACATGGAAATTAAAATAATAATATTTGTTATCCAGAGAAATCAGAAGAGGAAGTTTTGAAACACATAAATTTATACCTATATCCTTATTACCATAATTAATTCTAGGTTAATTTCAATTCATGAATTCAAATTGCAGTGGTTAACAGATGGGGATGTAGAGTTGGATAGTTTCAGCTGAAATACAGTCTGCCAATATTTCGTCATCTTAACCTCTCTGAACTAACAGTGCCCATCTCCTAGGACTACTGAAAGAATTAAAGGAGATAATGCATGTACCTTAGTACAGTTATCATTATCATTCTTTTGTTCATCTGCCCAACAGCTAGTTAGTAGGTGACAACTATATGTCACACCCTCTGCACAATTCTAAGGATACAGCAAATGAACATGACAGACATTGTCTGTGCCACTGTAGAACCTATAAATTAACAGGGAAGAGAGACCAGTTTCTAAGAAAATAGAAGAAAATAAAAAACTTAGATGGAGACACATCAGGGAGGTTAGGTCTAATGTATCTAACACATGCAGAGGGCCTGCTGAAGGATGACTAAGTGGAGATCTAAAAGATGGGTAGGAATTTATCTGATAAGTAGAACAGCAGTTTTGGACTATCAGGTGTAGAATTATTCATAGGTTAACAAAATCCAACTAGTGAATTATAATTTCCAATTATAAAGGAAATAAACCTTCGGGCTTTATAAGTGTTCTTGTGGTCTGTGTCCTATGACATTTATGAGTATGAAGCATAGGATGTGTTCATTCTTCAGGAAGTTTCAGATGTTGGAGAATAGTTAACTTAGTGGAGGGCTTTGTGCCCCTAGAAGCTATTTCTAAGAACTGGAGGCATTGTTTCTGTTTTGTTTTGTTTTTATTTTTATTATTTTTTATTGTTTGTTACGGTTTCTTTTTGTTTTGTTTTGTTTTTATGGACGGTTGGTTGGTTTGCCAAAAATAATGCTGTAGTAAAACAGAGGAAGTGTTTTAGCTACAAGCTCCTGACACATCACTTCTTGCTTAGTATCTCCTAGATTATGTTCCCATTGTGTATTTCTCAGTCATCCTGCTTCTTCATCCCAGTTGCTCATAGTTTAGGCCCTTGATACTCCCCTCACATCATAAGTTATGCACAGCCCTGCTCCCAAAGCCAGTTTGGGAAACTCAGGTGCTTACACAGTTTCCACCTTTGCTGAGCTGGAGCTTGACTTACATCGCCTTTTCAGACCTGAAGTCTGGATACCAAAATCAGTGCTGAGCCCTCAGCTCCTTAGTGTGTCAGAGTCTTCAATGTTCCTGTTCTAATCCAGGACCAAGGGCACCATAACGATACCAACTCTTTTCTGTTGTCCTCCACGTTACAGCACATTTCCCACCCACTACCCACTATGTGCCCTATAGTTTCTGCTGGGTTCTTCCTTCTCTCATTTCACTTTCAGGCCTAGCTTCCGGTTGAATGTACATATTACATGGAATGTCAATTTTGTTCTGTGGGATCCCTGGCTTCTTCTGAGTACCAAGTAACTGCCTGAAGTAGGAAAAGCTGCTAGTTCTTGTTCCTCTCCCCCTGCTTTAAGAGTTAGCCTCAGCACATAACCCGTCCTAAGTGATGTGTTTATATAACCTCTCCAGTCCTTGGAATGCTGCATGAACTTGGAACACCTTAAAGTATAGAATATATAAATTTCTGACTCTGGGCAATTAAATTCTTGAAAAAAAAATGTTCCTTACACCATCATTACACAGGTTAAAATGAACTACTAGAATAATCTTCTATCTATATTTATATGTAAAAGTCTTGGCTTATACTTTTGGGGGCCAATTAAAGCATGGTTATCTGTATTATCTTCCCACAAAAGAAACTAATCTCTACCACACGCAAACATTTGGATTCCTGTTATCCAACAATTCAAGTTAGTCCTCTTCATTTGAATATAACATTACCATATCTTACAATTATCCAACACCTTTCATCTTTCAGTTTTAGACAATAATAAAATAATAATAATAATTACAGTAATAACTATTTATCTAACATTTTATATTTGAATATCATTTACAATGAGCAATTAGTTATTCCACCTCTGTAAAGTAGTTATGTATCATTATAACTATGTTTCCAAAGGAGGAAACTAGGACACAAAATAATGAATTTGTCCTAACTTACAAAAAAGTAAAACTAAAAAATGAATTAATTATATTTGGCCAAAGACAGAGCTGCATTAATAAGTGACTGTGTAAAGCAGAAGACTTTCTGAGTAGACCAAGGGTCCGCAATGTCTGTGACGGGACTCCTGAGAATCTTCTTGGATTTGTGGCAGGGTGATTCCTCCCTATAGCCTCCTGCATATCTCCAGTTTGAAGGTAAAAAAAAAAGGCAACTTCAAAGAATGGAACAGAATTCTTAATAGTGCCAAAGTAAAAAAAAAAAAAAAAAAATTATAAAAGTGGCTTTCAAAAAATTTGACCCTGGGTAAGCCAGCATGGCTCAGTGGGTTAAGCGCTCACTTTGCAGCGCCAGGGACCGGGGATCGAATCCCGGTCCCGGCCCGTGCGGAACCATGTGCTGAACTGGGGAGTGCCCCCAGTTCAGTTCTCTCTGTCTCTGTATCTCTCTCTCTCTGTAAAAAACAATAAAAAAAAAAAAAAGAAAAAGAAAAAGAAAAAAGATCTTTAAAAAAAAAAATTTTTGACCCACATTGTATTACTGTGGAACAAGAACAGATTTAACAAAGAAAACCATTCTCTCCCATAAACTAAAGAAATACTATTTTTTAGACTCTATTTCATTTATTTCCAACCTGATCTTTATTATTTCCTTCCTTCCACTCACTTTAGATTTTGTTTCCTGTTTTTGTTTTTGTTTTTTTTGTTGTTTTTTTGTTTGTTTTTCTCCCACTTTTCTTAGGTGTAAAAGTAAACTGTTTATTTAATATTTTTCTTATTTCTTGAGGTAGGGCTGCGTTGCTATGAATTTGCCTCTTAGGACTGCTTTTGCTGTGTCCCATAGATTTTTGCATCATTGTATTTCCATTTTTGCTAGTCTCAAGATATCCTTTGATTTCTTCCTTGATCTCATTGTTCATTCTTCATTATTTAGTAGCAGGTTACTTAGTTTCCATGTATATTTGTGTTTTTCACTTTTGTTTTTTGGGGTTTTTTTTTTTCCTTGTAATTGACTTCTAGTTTCACACCGTCGTGATTGCAGAAGATGCTTGATAAGATTTCAATCTTCTTGAATTTATTAAGAGTTGTTTTGTGGCCTGACATATAATTTATTTTGGAAAACATTCCATGTACACTTGAAAAAATGTATGTACTGCTGCTTTGGGAAGATGTGCTAAAAAAATATCAATTAAATCCATCTGATATAATGTGTCATTTAAGTCCATTGTTTCTGTGTTGATTTTTCTGTCTAAAAGATTTGTCCATTGGCGTCAGTGTGATGTTAAAGCCACCTGCTATGATGATACTGTTGATCTCTGTCTTTCTCAGTCAATATCCATTTTTTATATTTAGGCACTCCTATGTTGGGTGCATAAATGTTTACTATGGTTATGTTCTCTTATAAATTGTTTCCTTTATTATTATGTCTCATTCTATATCTCATATTATAGTCTTTATTTTAAAGTCCATTTTGTCTAAATATTGCTGCCCTAGCTTTTTTTTTAGTTTCTGTTTGCATGAAATGTCTTCTTTCAGCCCTTTACTTTCAGTCTGTGTGTATTTTTTTAATCTCAGGTGGGTATCTTATAGACAGTATATACATGGCTCTTGTTTTCTTATCCATACAGCTATCCTCTGTCTTTTTATTGGAGCACTTAGTCCATTTACATTTAAAGTGATTATTGATGGGTACATAGTCCTTACCATTTTGTTATTCATATTTTTTATCTTCTTTAGTTTTTGTTTGTTTGTTTTCCCCATTCTTCTGCTTAAGATGTCCTTTTAACATTTCTTTTAATACTGGTTTAGTAGTAATGAACACCTTTAGCTTTTTCTTGTCTGGGAAGCTCTTTATCTCTCCTTCAATTTTAAATGACAGTTTTGCTGTGTAGAGTAGATTGGGTTATAGGTCCTCATTTTTCATCACTTTGACTATTTTCTGCCACTGTTTTCTAGACTGCAAAGTTTCTGGTGAGAAATCAGCTGACAGTCTTAGAGGAGCTTTCTTGTAAATAACTAGTTGTCTATCTCTTGCTGCTTTTAGAATTCTGTCTTTGTTTTTACCCTTTGCCACTCTAATTATAATATATCATGGTACAGGCCTGTTTTGGTTCAACTTGATTCAGATGCTTTATTTCCTGGGCTTGAGTTTCTTTCAACACGTTAGAAAAGTTTTCTGTCATTTTTACTTCAAATAAGTTCTCAATTCCTTGCTTCTCTCTTGTCCTTCTGTTACTTCTGTAATGCAAATATTGTTATACTTGATATTGTTACAAAGATCCCTTAAACTAGCTTCATGTTTTAAAATTCTTCTTTCTTTCTGTTGGGTGTCTTCTGCTACTTCTACATCACTGCTTTAGTCCTCTGCTTGATGTAATGTGCTATTGAGTTCTGCAAGTGTATTCTTCATTTCAGTTACTGTATTATTTATTTCTAACTGGTTCTTCTTTTTATGGTTACTAGGTCCTTCTTTACTCTTATTATCTCTTTGTTGAAGTTCTAACTAAGTTCCTTAAGCATTTTTATAACCAGTGTTTTAAACTTTGTGTTTGGTAGGTTAGTTGCCTCCATTTTATTTAGTTCTTTTTATTCAAAATTTTCTAAGTTTCAATTGTTTATGTTATTAATAGGAAAAATAGTTACTGCAATGAACATAGAATATCTCTTCATGTAACTCAATAAAAGATTGAACAAAGACTAGATACATTATTTCACCTTACGTGCAATTAAGATTTTATCTTGTTTGTTTATTTTTTTATTGTTAAATTTATTAGTGTGATATTGGTTAGTAAAAATTACATAGATTACAGGTATACAATTCTACATTACCTCATATATGTGGTGCATTGTGTGCTCACCATTCAGAATCAGTTCTCTTTCCACCACTGTATATTTGAAATGCCCCATCCCTTCTCTACCAACCCCTAGTCCCTTACCCTCAGGCAACCATAAAACTATTAACTGTGTCCATGAGTTTTTATTTCTTTGTTACTTTCAGTTTTATATTCCACATATAAGTGAAGTCATATGGTTCTTGATCTTTTTGATCACACAATAGTTTTATGTTAGACCCACAAGCTAATGAAATGAAGCATATGTCAAACAAGAAAAACAATTATCTTTAAAGTACACAAAATTATGAACCTAAAATGTGATTATTTATTTTACATAAAATAGAGGTTATAACGTCAATGCCCACAATTTTATTTCTAAGTAACCGACCATTTTTATATCTTAATATTTTAAATTAAAAGTGTTTTATAAACTCAATTCCTTGTTTTCAATTAAAAAAAACCTAAATCAGGTAAAACATTAACAGATTACTGCCCATAATTCTTATTGTTTATTGCTTTTCAAGCATGAATTCTACAGCTTAGCCAACCTACCTAAAAACTGTTTCTAAAGCTTGTCCTTTAAAATGAATGTCAAACCTCATTAACTGGTACATTAGCACTTTGAGGTTTGCCAATAGTTTTGAACAAGAAAATCAATAATATAATAACATTTTCAATTGAAAGATATAACTGGTTAAATACCTATACTATGATAAAACATAAATGAGACAATAGCCTTTCCTTTGCCATGCAATCCATGGCATATAAATTTTCTGCATTTCATTTTCCTATCTACATAAATACTATTATTTTCTTTATCTCCCAAGACTCAAAGAACACAATCACAGTTTCAAAAAAAAATTATTAGATACTGGCTATATAAACTTTTTAGAAATATATGGTAATATAATGCTTAAATAATTACTCTCCTTTCCAGTTCAATCAGCAATGGCCAGTCTGAAAAGAGCCACTTAATCTGCACAGGGCAGCCCCTTTGATAAGGTTGTTAGATAAGGCAGTTTCACTTAGAAGAGAGAACAGGTATGCAGTCAATATGATGAATAATTTCAAATTTTAGCTTTAGAATAGAGGAATCATGGTGGCCACAGTTAGATGTGGAACAAACAAGTCATGTTCTTGGAATGGCCATTAGAACAGTACAGTTCACACAGAGATATGATTTGGATTTCACACCTTTCTCCTTCCTCAACTCAGAAGCTTATGGAAGGCTAAATGACAATGGGCAGATAAGATCAACACAACCAGGGAGTGCATCAAACTTCTAAATATAGAACTGGAAAAACTCATGCAGAATGAGAAAAAGATATACTAGAAATCCAACTTAATTAATGTATGTTAATGAACGAATGAATGAATGAAAGAAGATACCTGATATGGAATCTATTGTACAACACCAAATAGTTTTATGATTTCACTACTTTTGAAGACTGTATTTTGGCATCTCATACAAACTGTCTTAACATATATGTAGACACTAGTAATAAAAATAAAGCATTAGGAATACTCTCCGCAAATAAGAACAGTCCAAACAGGAGAAGAGAGGGTTCAGAGAAGCGGTAACTAACCCCAGACCACTGAACCTTGTCAATATGAAGGCCCACACTAAAGGGCACAAGGACAGCAAAAAGCCTTTAGAGGTGGGGAAGGGCAAAATATATGTTATTTACTCATTATTGAAAATGGCTTTCTAATGCATTCCTTCTAAGACTGAGTGTTTATTTAGTAGTAGTTGCTTAAAGTTTTAAAAATTAAGTTTCCACAGAATAACCTCAAGGATAAGGTATAGAATTATAGCCTTGATACAAATATATGTTTTATATATTTATATGTGATTAAAATAGCAGTCCTACAGTTATGTATATTTTAAAAAGCCAACCTTAAATTGCTACTCTGCCTGGAAATGTCACTTTAAATGTCTAACATTATGCCTCAGGGCTCAGCACTCAGAAGACTGACAGATTGAAAGAGGAAGAAAATTCCACAAACAAAGTCCTGTTTGGTTCTATCAGCAGGTTCTGGTCTTATGTTAATTATCATGACAAGGAAAAGAAAGAGATATTATCTAAGTGAGAGATTGTAAAATTTATTCTGGCCTACTATGCAATGATCTGAAAGGAACTGAGAAGTTAATTCTTAGGGCTGGCTGCAAATACTTTTTTAGCATATATCTTAAAAGTACAAGATCATAGGACTTTGTTCATGTAAAACATTTTTATTACAGATGAGTGGACATGTATTTGAAATGTAATGTGTTCTAAGACAGAACCTCAAGTACACAAAAAGGGTACATGAATCTAGGCAGCAAATCCAAAGATACCATAAGACAGTGCCATCTATATACTTCAAATTATCAATCAAGCTTGAAACTTGTGAAAATTAGCCAAGGAAAGCATTGTCTATATCTCATCTGCATGTTTTCCTTTCCTCTCATGCATTTCTCCTGGTGTAAACAACGTTACCTGTCTGGGCATAGAAAAAGCCAATCTGAAGAGCAAAGATATATTAAAAATCACAAAGGAAAATCAAAGAAAGCTAGAGTGGGAGTCAAGAACCCCATCTTCGGGAAAGCTGGGATGGCTCAGCAGGTTAAGCACTTGCTTTGAAGCCCTGAGGACCAAGGATCGAATCCCAGCTCCAGCCCAGGCGGACCCACATGCTGAACTGGGGTGTGCTTCCCGAATGCAGTGAGGCTCCCAGTTCAGTTCAAAAAGAAAAAAAGAAAAAAAAAGAACCCCATCTTCATCTAATTTTTGCCTTTATAAGTTGTGTAAACTTGAAGAAATCACCAAACCTACCTAAGTCTCATTCTCCTCAACCATCAAAATTAATAATAGCAATAATAATAAAAAGTAATGCTGATCTCATTTGAGCACTGTGGCAGAGAGAGAGCTATGTATTTACCATACCATTTCCTCTTTCCGGGACCTCTAAGAATCCATCCCCAACCTTCATTGTAAATATGTTGGAGATCACTTGCCTGAATTCTGACCCATAAAGCATAAGCCTAAATTAATCCCAAATTGGTCTCTAAATAATAATACATCCCACAAGATTCTCCAGTTCTCTCTTACTGCTCAGTGACATCTTTGGCTGACACATATGGCATAGTGTAGCTATAAGATATGGAAGCAGCCTATGTCTCTGTGTCACCACCTGCACGAGAACCTGAGTAGGAGAGCCACCAATCCTATTCAGACTACAATGTCAGCAAGAAATAAGCCTTATTTTGTTAAGCCACTAAGGTTTTTAGGTGTTGTTTTATGTTGTGTTGTTTTGTTTTGCTTTACCATAGCATAATTAGGACTAATAAAAGGACTAACTGAGAATATAAAATTTACTTGTTTTAAAGATCTATGTGCTATACAGTTATACATGTAGTACTGGTGGCAGTGATGAAAAGCATGTAAAAAATTAATAGAAATTCTGAGGTTTTTTATATTATACTATTACACAGGCAATGTAAGACTTTCTCAGTAGAATCCAGTCACTATAGACAAGCCATATACTTACTGAAGAAATCTATATTTGTATCTGTCTTTAACAAATTATGAAAATAGAGATAGAGATGATCTACTCTACCAAGATTTCAATTGAAATGACTAGGTAGTGGTGATCCCATCACCTATGCTCATTACAGTGAACTGTAGTCTGACACAAAGTTCCTAGAAAATGTGATCTCTGGTCCAAAAACAGAAATTCACTCCAATGTGAAGAAAATTTCTTAGGAGACCTCTCTTCTTGGTTACAAGCACTCAAAATATAAGAAGATGTTAAGATTTTATGAACAGTGAAATTTTATACACAATAATTCTGTCTAAATTTTAAGTACTTTTGTAGAATTTGGAGAAAGCCCTTCAGAGAACCTAAAAAATAAAAAAAAAATTAAAAAAGTGGTACTTAAGGTAACATTATTTCTTATGTAGTATCAAATTTTCTTGATCAAATTGTTTAGTCAATCAAATAATTATTCTCTTTATAAGCTTTTGAAGGGATTTTAATTCAAATCAATAAAAAGAATCCTTGATTAAATCCAAGAGAATTATAGCAATTCAATTGCTCCTTATTAGATGATTAGTAGGTGTTACTTTAAAATATTAGTGATAGGATTTTAAAAAATCAGAAGGTCAAAAATCAGTATAGAGAAGGCTAAAATCATCCTTAAATTTAATTTTTAAATACAGCTTTCCAAAAATCAGACATGTATTTCAGAGCAATCATGATGTCTCTAGAAGTGCATAAGTAAATTTAAACCTGTCGATGACCTACTTTAATAGAAGAAATGATAGCTATCTTCAACACTTGTAATTTATCTTTATGATGATGCCCACTAATTTCAGAACTCAGAAATTAGAAATTATGGCAAATTATTGCATTTAGCAAACTCAACCATGTAGAGGAGGACAGTAAATTACTTCAGATAAATGGAAAACTGAGATTGCCACTTCCTGAATGTCTTGCCTTTGCTAAAAATTCATAATGTCTCTTCTAACACAGGCTATAGAAATAATAAGGAAATATGGGACAAGTCACTAGCGTTAATTCTATAAACACCCACTATATACACATATATTGAAGCAAGCAGCTTGACAAGACTTTATAATAGTAACTAGCATGCCTTCCCACTACAGCAGGGAAATACTTATTACCTACCAAAATATCCACTCTTCTCTTCCTCCTCAGAAAATACCACACTACATTTTTTGATAAGCACATTGCTCCCTGGGAGAAAATTAAATGTATCCATGAGTGAACATTTGGTCAAGGTCAAGGATAAACTGGAAATTCAGGGAAGGTTGCTTAAAGAAAACTGACTCATCTTTTAGGAACCACCATTTGATTTTTTTGCCTTTTTACTTCTCCTGACCCCCCACCCCTGCCCTAAATTATGATGGCTAGAGCTTCAGTAGCCATCATGACTCCTGAGTTCCATGCTCTAGGAAGGAAAGCGGAAAAGTAGGAGCTTGAGTGTTTCTTGACAGCATGGAATTGCCAAATAACCATTCTAGTTTACAGATGGACTATTTTCACATGAGTCAGAAGTGTATTTCTGTCTCCTGTAAGCCGCTATTAATTTGTTGTGGTGGTTGCTGTTGTTGTTATTGTTGTTGTTGGCAGCTAAAGTGATTTTCACTAATATAATTAGTCAAACCAGTGTTTAAAAGTAGCCAGGGACAATAAGTTAATTGTCTAGCAGCTAGCCTAGCTAATGGTCTATTACGTAGACTCAATTTTAACTTTCCTTTATCCTATTTTTACAGTATAGTCAAATTTGTTAAAATACTTAAAACTGAAAGGAACAAAGAAACAAAGACTCATGGACAAAGTCAATAGTTTAGTGGTTACCTGAGGGTAAAGGGGGAGGTGGGGGGGTAGATGGGTGAGGGGGAGTAGGGAGGGGGAATCAAACATATGGTTATGGAAAGTGAGCTCAATCTGGGTGATGAGCACATAATGCAATGTATAGACAATGTAATGTAGAATTGTACACCCGGAAACAATGTAATTGATATCAATCAATGTCACCCCAATAAATTTAACAATAAAAATAAAGTTGTTCAAATACAAATATGTCTTGCAAGAAAGTCAGCACTATAAAAATTTATTTTAATGTTTTCTTAACATATTATAAAAGACCTAGAGATTAGACTTTACTGGGAATCCAACTCCTAAGGAAATGTTTCCCTCCTATTCCCTTCCCCCTCCCCCCCAAAAAGTACAATAAAAAATCCTATAGATTTATATTTTCCAAAAGAATTTAGGGAAGAAGAAAAAAAAATACTCTGCCATAGAACATGCTTTGACATGTGATAATATGAATAAAATTTTTCTAGTCTGTTATTTATTATTCCTAGTTCCAAGATTCTGTGCATAAAAATCTATTGATTCTTATGTAGAAGAAATGAGTAACATTTTAATTTCCAAGTAAAATTTACACTGAAAACCAGTGAAGGTCAGGGAATTTTTTGAAAACCTAAAGTGCTATACAATTATATTTAATTCAGCCATGTACAGGAAAAGATTTCTCTTTCTCAAGAAAGAGGAAGGAAGAAAAGTGAGAAAACAAACCTATTTATGTCAATCTGGGTCTTAACTGAAAAGGACTCTATTCTATTGTACACTTTTTTTCTTCCCCACTATATTTTATAGGCTGGGGCTAGGAAAACTTCAATCTTTCAACTTAGAAATAAAAATAATAATTAGTTATAAGATTTTTAGCATCAAAACAATCCTCAGTACAGGAATTTCTCTTTCTCATCTCACTTTGATCTCTTTCTCCTCTAAACAGGCCAAACAAACAATGCAGAGTGCCCATACACATTCCTTTTTTATTTTTCACATCAATAATGGCTGATATGTTAAACTCTCAGACTACAGAGTCGTAATTTTTTAAAGTCACTATAACGATAAAAAAGCAAACAAAACCACAATTCTCTAAGTGTAATAACAGTGAACTCAGTCAGCTATTCTATGTGTATTCATCTCAATAGCTTATAGCTGTTGAAGCTTATGCCAAAGGTAGAAATACAAAGTTTGACCACAAGAAAGTAGTATTCCACATATTTTAAAGTCAGTTAAAATATTTCTATTATAAATTATTTTCTAGGAGATTATCACTTTTGTGATTGGTGATTATAGCTAAATTCATTTTCTCTCAAGCACCAAAGAACTTACTTAACATCTTGTGGTTGGTATAGAAATAAAGATATTTTTTAAGTGATGTTCAGGACTTACCACCTCCTCCTCCAAGGAGACTGGCATTTGCTATTTAAAAGAAAAGAAAAGAAAATACATTAAATAATACATAAAATATATAATATGGCAGATAGTTTAATAAAAAGGTAATGCCAATCATATCTCTTATAAACATACACCTACTTTTGTATAAAGGCAGCTTTTAAAACTGTTTGATAATGGTATGAATATTAAAATATTTCCATTTTATCTGTTTTCCTCTTCAAATAACTACTTTATAATATATATTTCCTTCTAATAAAATAAAGTACATATTATACTTTTATTTGCCATTCATCTATATTAATCTTCTGGGAATCTCCATTTTATCAAGTAGAGATAAAACAATGTTATTTAGGCAATTTCAGTGATTTCAAAGGACAATGTAACAAGAAAGTGCAATACCAATTTTAATTAAACACCATCAAGCAAAGCTATCTCAAGACACTTCGCACTAGCAATTCTTAAACAATAACAGATTTGTTACTTTTAGCATTAAATTTTAATTGGAGGAAAGAAATACATTTTAAATACTTTTATAAAGCATGCTGTGCCATTTCTTACCCAGTCATTCATTATCCTAGAACACATATTTATATGAGTAGAAGCTAAATAATAAGCAAAATATAAGATAATTCAATTTGGAATTCTTTTAAGATGTCAAATTTTCAGAAAGTTCCATTGCAAGTTTCTGCTGAAGTATTCAGCAACCTTATGCCTATGTTTATCTAGTCATTGTAACAGCCAGAAAGCAGAAGTCAGTATATACTGCACTGAGTTGTATTCCATAGAGTTTTTATGTATTGTAGGCATATCTCATGCCATTTAAAAAAATGGAAAATAATCCTGCAGCAATCTAAAGAAAGTGTGGCAGCCAGGGTCCCTTGCTTTGTGGAGAAGCCTGAGCTACCAAAAGATTAAATAAATCACTTAGAAAAAAAGAGTAGGGGTCTTTAACTTGAATTTAATATGCTGCCCACAGGACCATGAATTGCTACATTTGAGAGAAGAAAATAGTGTTAACGATTCCACCAGTAAATAATGGATCACTTTAGGAACAACTGCCCATATTCTTATTTCCATTAAGGTTAAATCTGCAATGGCTTGCTAATTAGTGCAATACTAAAGAGAATATGATGAAAATGCATAGAAAGCAAATGCCTTTATTGCTTTTCTCAATATTCAATATTAGAGCATATAATCTTATTTCATATGATCTTCCCAGAACAGGCAGATCTAATTGCTACTCTTGCACTCTTCCCAGTACTTTTATCATAAATATGGACTAAACACCAATGCCATTATTCAGCCTTAAACAAAACTGACTTGTGATGTCATAACATCTTCTTTCACCTTATCACCACAGGTCTCCAAATCCCTCTGCCTTCACAGTGAAAAAGTGTATAGTATTTACATAGATGGTAGCCAGGACGTAATGTTCCACCCCAAACAAAACTTGGTAACTGTTGAACTGGTAACTTGTTGAAAGGGTACAAAAAAGATGTTGCATATTCAGTTTTGGTCCCATGCCCCTTAGTGGATGGGGAAACTTCACAATCAACCGAACTTAACTAATTCAAAAATTCTCTAAAATCTTAGCTACACGTGTTTATAAAACTGCATGGCATTTCACACTCTTGCTGATTTTTTATTTGTATATTTCACTGAGAACTACTTCCCTATCTATTAATTTTCCAGATCCCTAAAACTCCATCTGTTATCCTCCAATTTTCAAATAGTCATTCAGAAAAAAAAAGAAATGTCCAACAAGTAACAACAATAATGAATAGTACCTATTCACGTAACTATCATGCTCAGAAGCACAATAACACAATATAGCCTACTTCTACCTGATGTTTTGCTCAATAAAGGTGAAGGGAGGCTGCCTGTTTTGACAACATAGCCCAAGGCCCATCTGTTCAATCAGGCACTTGTCCAATAGATGTGGGTGGATGAGTTAGGAGAAGGAGTAGGAATTGGAATTCCAATCTGAAGAACTATCAAGTCAATTTATGTCAGATGTTTGTTCATGTCTAGATAAGCATATCTGGTCACATTTTAACATCAACATAAAAGTATTTCATAAAATTGTGGCATTCTACATAGTGCACAATCACTTTTAAGATAATTTCATGTGTATTATCATTCATGTAATAGAATCTTAATCTAAGCTGCTTAAATGTATTCAAAGCAATTCTTTTTTTTTTTTTTTTAGAACCTTTGCATTTATTTTATTTATTTATTTATTTTTTTTAATTTATTGTTAAATTTGATGAGGTTACATTGGTTGGTAACAATTAGACAGTTTACAGATGTACAAGTCCACCTCACATCATTCATGCATCGTATTATGTGCCCATCACTCAGTATCAGCTCCCCTTCCATCACCTTATATCTAGTGCCCACTCCCACCTCCCCCCACAA